>CM056052.1:6739456-7027200 GCA_029574335.1 Rana kukunoris | reverse complement strand
TTGGTATCAATTAATGCAAGACGTAATTAAGAATGACATGACAAGGGACCCTTTTAGCGCCCTAGAACCGACGGCGGGGGGTGCCAGAAAGTCACGCCGATCCAGGACTCATTCATCTTGATGAATGTGAGTCTGTCCACGGAGTCTGTGGACAGACGGGTCCTCTTGTCCGTGACCACCCCACCTGCCGTGCTGAATGTCCGCTCAGATAGTACGCTGGAGGGGGGGCAAGAAAATAACTCCAGCGCATACTGAGCGAGCTTGCGGCAGGTGTCCAATCTGGCAACCCAGTACTCCATGGGGTCGTCAGTGCTCATACTGTCAGAAGCACCGACGGACCCATGTTGCCAGCCGCTGGTGGTGACTGCTGCTGCTGCTGCTGGTACTGGGTTGCTCAGATTGGAAGAACATCCTCATCTCACCCATTAGGTCCCCTGCTCGGCTGCTGCTGCTGGGTGCAGCCACCTGCTGGGTGAGACGAGGGGGGACAACTGGAGGCCGGGGAGTTGTCTGCTCCAACCGGCTGACTATGCTTGCCTGCAGTTCCTCTATCCGGTGCTGCCTCCGGCTGGCTGGGAGGAACTGCTCCAGTTTCCCCTTACATCTTGGATCTAAAAGGGTGGCCATCCAAAATTCGTCCCTCTCCTTGATAGCATGAACCCGGGGGTCCCTCCTGAGGCATCTCAGCATGTGGGCAGCCATGGGGAAGAGCACAGCCCGCTGTGACTCCTCTTGGCTGCCCGGGTCCATGACGTCTGACTCTTCATGCTGGAGGCGCTGCTGCTCGCGCACAGAGATGCCCAACCCCCGGACTATCGGTGCCCCCAACACCGGCTCTCCCTCCTGACCAGGCCCTGACTCCAGGACGTCACCAGTAACAGCCTCATCATCATCCTCCTCCTCGTCCTGGGCCTGGTCTTGGTGGAGCAGTGTTGCCTCCTGCTCCACCAAGGCACTCTCCCCAGCTTCGAGCAGGCGATCTAGTGCCCTGTCCAGCAGGGAACACTATAGGGAGCACGTCGTTGAGGCCGACATGCTCCCTGCTCACCATCTTGGTCACCTGCTCGAAAGGGGCCAACACATGGCAGACCTGGTGTATCTGCCCCCACTCCGCACTGGTGATGTACGGGAGTGTTTGTGATGGCCCGCCTCTGCCTAGATCCAGCAGGTATTCCTTCACCGCCCTTCGCTGCTCCCACAACCTCTCCAGCATGTGGAGGGTGGAGTTCCACCGCGTCACACTGTCCACAATCAGCCTGTGAAGGGGCAGGCTGTTGTCCCGCTGCAAATTGGACAGGGACACGGTAGCGGTTGGGGAGCGCCTGAAGTGGCTGGCAATCCTACGCACCCTTAGCACAATGTCACTCAAACCAGGATAGGTGCGCAGGAATTTCTGCACCACAAGGTTGAGGACATGTGCCAGACAGGGCACGTGGGTCAGACTGCCAGCCTGGAGGGCAGAGAGTAGGTTGCTGCCGTTATCACAGACAACCATACCTGCCTGGAGCCTTTGGGGTGTCAGCCACTTCTGGACCTGAGCCTGAAGTGCGGTCAGCACTTCTTTGCCAGTGTGTCTCCGGTCCCCTAAACTAACAAGCTGGAGCACGGCCTGACAGTGCACGTGCCCCACACTTGAGTAGCTACGGGGGCGCTTGCTGGGAGGTTCAGCAGCTGCGGAGACAGTGGCTTGACGGAGACCAGCAGTTCTCCCCTGGACACCCCGGGGCGGCACCACAAAATCTGATGCCGCCGATCCCTCCCCGGCGCCTCGGAGGGAAACCCAATGGGCCGTGAAACTGATGTACCGGCCCTGCCCATGCCTGCTGGTCCAGCCATCCATTGTGAGATGCACCCTGTCGCTGACAGCATGATCCAGCGATAGGGTTACATTCTGCACAATGTGCTGGTGTAGGGCAGGGACACCAGTCCTGGCAAGAAATGCGGCTGGAACACGCATTGGGGGGGTGCTTCCGGGTTGCCTGCTCCAACATCTGCCTGAGGGGTTGCAATCAATGATGTTGAAGGGCAGCAGATGTTGGGCAATAACCCTTGCCAGGAGCCCATTGAGGGCACACGGCTCCACGAGGGGGGAGTGCGGGTGCAGGGTTGGGAGTCGGCGGGAAGTGGTGCGTTCCAAATGCGTCGGAAAGCGATGCCTGGCGCCGGACGGCAGTGCAGGACACAGACGAGGAGGGTGCTGTGTGGAAGTAGAGGTCTGGCTGCCGGTGCGTAGCAGTACCTCTACTAGAGGGAGCGGGGGGCATGACCTGCTGGAAACAGATGAAGCTGTGGCAGGGGCTGCTGTACCCTGCTCACTTGTGGTGGTGGCGCTGCTACCACCACCATGCTTCATCTGGTCATACTCCCGCCAGTGATTAATTCTCAGGTGCTGGTTCAGGGCTGTGGTACCCACTCGAGCCAAGCACTTCCCTCTCTTCACCCTGGCACGACAGATCTGGCAGATGGCCACGGTATGGTTATCTGGTACCAGGGTGAAGTAGGCCCAGACAGGTGACTTCAGCGCCGCCCTCCTGTCAGATGGGGGTGACGCTGACTTGCACCTACTGGGACTCGGTGCGCACAGGTGGAGCTGCCTGCTGCTGCTGCTGACACCTCCTGCTGCCATCACCAGTGGAGACCCTGACTCTGGTCTCCCTGGTGACCTGGCGCACCGTTTCCCCAGGGTGCCTACCTTCCTCGTCGTCACTGATGCTGTGAACCGACGAGGCAGGTGGCACCCATGTTGGGTCACCCTCCTCTTCGCCCCCAGATATGTCAGACCCAGGGCTGACATGTGGTGGTCTGAGGGAAACATCTGACATGGAGCCGCTAGCCTGGCTCCGCTGTCCCCTCACTGACGCTTGGGTCTGACTAGGTGCGGGTGTTTCCTGCACAAAAACACCAGCACCACTTGGAAGGGATGTCTCTGGGATACTGACAGCAGGTACCCCATCCTCCTCCTCCATCAACCCTTCAAAAAGGTCCTGACCATCAGGACAGAACTGCATGTCTGCCTGATGCAGGGCCTCCCCCAAGATATCCCTCTCACTGTCGCTGTCAAACAGTAAGAGGCTGGACCCTTGGGGGCTGGGGGCGGGTCCTAAAGGCAGCGTTGTACTGGTGGTGCTACTAGTAGTCAGGACTGACGACTCAGTGGCACTGCTGTGCCCCATATACTCCACCACTAGTGGAGCCCGAGAAGGCAATATCGGGCGGCTGCCCGAGGGAAAAAAAATCCCGGATGAGGCGGACTCCCCTTCCACCTGATCCACTACCACTAGTAGGGGCGCGAGAGGTACCCCGTGCTGGCAGCGACCCAGCACTGGGAGTAACTCCCTTACCCCCTGCTGCCACGGCCACGTATGCTGCTCATACTTGCTGATGTGGGGGGGGGGGGTAAACTTTATTGGGGGGGGAGGAATGTGACAAAGGAGTGTTTGTTTTTTTTGCAAGAGAGGCATGCAGACAAAGACGCAGACAAAGACAAAGACGTACTAGACAGCTACTAAACTAGAATGAAACTACTACACCTACAAGTTTTTTATTTATTTTTTTACACTGAGGGACTCAGACAAGGACGAGGACTACAAATACTAAAATAATATGCACTAAACAATAAATCTGCTTACACAAACTTATATGTCTAAACTAAAACTAAATTATTTTTTGTTTTGTTTTTTACACTGACTGACAAGGACAAAGAAGAGGAATAGAAATACTAATCTAATATGCAACACTAACTATGCTTACACAAACTTATATGACTAAACTAAAGCTAATTTTTTTTTTTTTTTTTTTATACACAAAAAACAGACACTAAACACACACTAAACTAAGCTACCTTAAAGAAATGTACAATTACACTAAGTAAGTACACAGAAGTCTATCTAACACCAGAGCTTTTTTTCTCAGAAAATAGGTGCAGAAACTCAACCACGACCCCGTTCAGATTTCACAAACAGTAGAAGGATCTTAAAGGGGCATTAAATACCAGAATTGCACTAATACAGAGTGCAGAGTTCAGGGGGGTTACACACAGAGTGAAGAGCTGGCATTTGTAAACACAGAAACCAGACTTCTGTGTTTACAAGTGATTGTGGTGAGCAGGCACCAAAGGGTCTGAGCCAAAGGTGGTGGAACTGAGTTCCCCCAGAAAAAAAGCCCTGTCTAACACTAACACTAAGCTACACTAATCTGGAAAACAACAACACAAATAAGAGCTTTTAAAAAAGCTGTTTGGTCTTTTGCTTTGAAAAAAGCAGTTTAGAAGTTAGAACTAGAAGCAGCCAGGAACCACAGTACTGCAAGCACTTTAGGAAGCACAATGCTGATGCTGTAAGCTGTAAGATGGCACAGAAACACTCCACTCTCTATCCTCCTTGTGAATCTGCACTGAAATACTGCTGGGAGTGAACTTATATAATGGTCGTGCAGGCAGGTTCCTATTGGTTGCTATGGAGGTTGCTAACCTCTGACAACTGTGGTAGGAGAACTCTGATTGGCTCTGATGCAAAAAAAGGGCGGAGAAAATAATCGCGCAATATTCCTTTTGCCGAATATTCGCATTGCGAATATTCGGCAGCATAAATGTATCGTATCAGCTACTCGGCCCAGTGTCTCTAATCACCCCAGCAATGCTTTTAGACGTTGATGGAGATCACTAGGATGTGATCTGTTTTAAAAATAAATTTGGAAAAATACGAATATTCGATATCGCGAATATTCACCGCGATATTCGAGTTATTCGCGAATACTCGAATATGCAATATTCGTATCGAATATTCGAAATGCGAATATTCGTGAGCAACACTAAACAGCATCTTGAGTACAAAGCACTTTATGTTGTATATGAATTTGCAGATGGATCAGATTACTTCATTTATTGATAAACCCCATGCGATGAATGAAGTAGGTGTAAAGTGGAGGCAGTAGATGTGCAGAGAATATGATTGGAGCCCCTAGCACTTTATATATGAATGTCTCCACATATTTTAGTGTATGTGTGATAATTGATGTGCACACACAATAGGACAGCGCTGTGACACATAATGCTCTTCTAGGTGATAAAGGGAATACTTACCTTTGTTACAGCAGCAGTCCGGTATAAGTTATTTCTGGAGGTATTTGAGTTGTTACACATAGCGCAGGTTTTTTTCTATTTATATTGGTGACATAATTGCCCAAATCTGGGGATCAGGAGCCATTTCCACCCTTTACTCTCGGCTGGGGTTCTTTGTATCCATATAACAGATGTTCTACATGACTAAATCTCACATCCATTTTACTGCAAAATCAAAGGGGCCAAAATGTCTCCTCCCCTCCCCTCCCCCGAGCAGTAATATATTTCTATCCCCCTTGGTGGGAGTGGAGATGACCCATCTATAAGGATATACAGTACATACACACACAGTACAAGGCCGTATTCACACTACCAGATGTTTCTTGGGACTGCAGTTCCTCTGAGCTCCACAAGGTAGTGATCTCACTTCTACCATAGAGAAAGGAAGTCTCTATGAAATACAGACAGGAAGTGATGTCAGGTACAGACAGGAAGTGATGTCAGGTACAGACAGGAAGTTCCGGGTGAGAGGTGAGTCGGGAGGAAGTAGAGAGAAGACGTTGCTGGAAGAGGTAGCAGAGGAGGTAATAAGATCTTATTTTCTATTTACACCCAGTAACCCCGTCATGTCCGTCCTCTTCCTCCATAGTCACTGTGACGTCTTTTATCTCCAGCAGATGATGATACACACATATATAGTGTGGAAATGTAGAATATCCCCGTATATTACAATGAGGGAATTTATGGTCTGTACCACGAGGGGAGTTATTGATGTCAGTAAATGTCGGTTCCAGACATTGTATGTGGGGGGAATGAAATGATAATTAAAGGTCGGGATTAGGGAAGATTTCTGTAAGATTTTACACAGGAATGATCAGCGCCCCTCCAGAGACACTATGATGAGTCTCACAATAGGAGTCTGAAAGGAACGGGAGTGCGGGGGGATGAAGGATTGGGTGAACGAAGGGAGGAATGGGGGGGGGCGGGGAAGGGATTTTTATTCGAATAAAGAAGAATCCAGATGGGAATAAGATTTAATAGATTTTCCAGCTGAATACAATCATTCTTGTTGCTACGGCTGGACCTGAACGTTGATATTAAGCTGTTTGCTTTTGATTCATCTGTTGTATGCATATTTGTAGTAGAGCTGCACGACTAATCGCAGAGATTTGTTATCGCGATTCTCCGGCCCCGCGCGGATCTCACTGCTGGATTTGGCGATTCTCAGCGTTGCACATGCTGATGTGGAGTGAGGCTGCCTGTGTCCCTGTGTTGGAGCGGAGGGGAATCATCGGCCGCGACGGAGCCAGTGTGAAACGCAAAATGGCTCGGAGATACCGGAACTGACGGCAGCTAAGACCAGGAGATGCAGGAACTGATTCCCCTCCGCTCCAACACAGGGACACAGGCAGCCTCACTCCACATCTAGCATGTGCGGGGTATCTCTGAGCCATTTGCGTTTCACGCTGGCTCCGTCACGGGCGATGGGCAGGACTCATTCTTTCCAGGGGACAGAGCAGCTAGTACAAGGCAAGGTATAAGCCTGTACATGTCACACAGGCAAGTGTAAGGCTGTAAGCTGCTGCTGTTATTATCATTTATGTATGTATTCTCTCTGGCAAATAATATCTTATAGATTCTCTGGCAAATATTAATTTAAAATCTCTCTGGCAAATATTAATATCTCTCTCTCTCTCTAAAAATAATGAAAGTATATTTAAACTTCCTGTTGTTGTTGTATACAATGAATCCAGGGATATGGCCACTCACATTCATTGGTTAACCGGTGTCATAGTGATGATCTCCCTTTTATATATGGCTTATTTTGTTGCCATTTGGTTTTGATAACCTAATGTTCAGAGTTTGTACATTTTTAAAATAAAAAAAAAAGTTTAAGAATCATGATCTTCATTCTAAGCAAATATCGCGATTCTCATTTTTTCCCAGAATCGTTTGCAGCTCTAATTTGTAGTATTTTTTTTTATCGTTTTTACCAGTTATTAATGATTATAACTAAAATGTATTCTGGGCTACAAATGGTTACATAATCTTCACCTGCCAATCGCCCTCTTGGACAATGATTGGCATTTTCCAACCCAAAACACATCAGAGGGATCTGTGGCCAGGATCCCAGTATTCCCCATCTACTGCTATAGAGATGTCTATTGGTTCACAGGACCATGAAACTCTGTGGGACTACAGAGCCCAGCACACCCAGTCATCTTCAGACAGGGGTTTTTGAGTAAGTGCTCCCAGGTTCCCCCAGGAGTTGTCTGACACTTTGTTATCAGAAAGTTTTATTGGAACTGTCGTGTTGTGGATTCAGATATTTTGTCCATAGTGCAAGAGCTGCCCCAACATTTATTATTTGTAGATTAACCCCTTCAGGGTCAGAACATTTCCCCATATAATATTTGTGTCCCCGATCACCTCCGATGGTTGTGGAGATCTGTGTGTGGGGGGGCTTATCTGAATCTGGAAGCCCTCCCCCATGTGAATAAGTATGGGATACATAACACTCTTATTCAGTAAAAACACATTTTTTGTCAAGTCATTAAGTCAATAAATAAATGTCCCCAGAAGTAGATCCAACATCAATCATGATGGACACCACACTGAACGAAAAAAAATAACCTGACCCACACTGATGCTTGGCTCCCACCAAATGACAACTCTGCAGCCTCCCACCACTAGATACAAGTAAGAGGATGGGCCATTAAATTACATCACTGGGTGACTCCACCCCTTATGACATCATTCACCCAGCTCGCCACAGTCAGTGGGGGCCCAGTATGGATTGGGGATCCAATGCTGTTTTTCTTTTCTTAATGTTAAATGTTTGCAATTCTCTTGTTTACATTGTACTGTCATCGGTGAATCCCGCTGACAGCAGATGACTCATGCTTGGTAAGAACATGGCAGCAGCCCAATCCTTCACAAGGATAACAGTTACTGCTTGTTAAGGACGCTGGCTATAATCAGGAAAACAATTCCACAAGCTTTAACTACTAAAGTACTGCACCACCTAATAAAATAGCTCATGCGGTATTTTAGTAGCTTTTTTTGCAAATTTAAAAAAAAATAAAACCGCTAAGCTGTATTTTATATTTTTAAAAAACGCCCTGTGCCTTTCAGAAAATATCTGGGAGTGTTTACTTTCCAAAATAGGGCCATTTTGTTTCCACTGTCCTGGTGCTCCTGGGCCTCTAAACATGTGATTGGTAGTCAGGAAATTAGACGTGTCATTTATGATCCTTGAGGACCAAAAGGTGCTCCTTGGATTTTGTGTCTTTCTTTGCATCTAGGATGTAAAAAAGTCTCACATATGTGATACCCTCATATTTGGGAGGAATAGCAGTGTGTGTTTTGGGGTGTATTTCTTAGTATGCCTATGCTATGTGTGTGAGAAATAATCTGCTTCTCACAATTTTGAAAAAATTATAATTTCCAAAAAAATTACAGCTTTAAAAACTCACCATACCTCTTATTAAAGCGGAGCTCCACCCAGGGCTGGTGCAAGGAGTTTTGACACCCTAGGCGATACCTAATTTTGCGCCCCCCCCCCCCCCCCCCCACGCACGCAGGCTTGCACATGGACCTGGCCCGAAGACAAAAAGTGAATGGCACCAGCTCGCTTCCTCACGCCAGCTGTGGTCCATAGTCTGCCTGTCTGTACAAGCAGACATATACGCTGACAATACTTTACAGGTTCTTACTAGAACCAATAAAAAATGCACATTTTTGTATCTGAAAAAAGATCTGCATTTTTTTTTTACAAAGGTGAACTTGAACTTCCACACTTCAAATTGCCCCAATTCCTGTATTTTCAGGTCTCAGATCATCACCCCCTCTGTACCCCCCTGTACACACAGATATCTGTTCCCCCTCTGTAACCTTCTGCACACCTGTCCTCCCCACACACATATCAGTACCCCCCCACACACATATCAGTACCGCCCTGCGCGTTTGTCCCCCCACACACATATCAGTACCCCCCTGCATGTCTGTGTCCCCCTCTGTAAACAGTGCAATGCACTATTAACTTAAAAGCAGAGTCAATGTTTTATTGCTGCCTTTGTTTTCACTATACCTGAGCCAACGGTTGATGATTACTTTACTCCAGGAGAGTTGCGCTGGATAGATGGATGGAGGGATGGACATAGAAGGAGGGAGGGGTGGAGTTGGAAGGATGTAGATGGAAGGATGGGGTTCTGTACAGAGATGGAGGTATGGAAGGAAGGAGGTAGGAAAGGAGATAGAAGGATGGAGGGAGAGATGGGAGGATGTGGCTCTGTATAGAGAGGGAAGGAGATGGAAGGATGGGA
The DNA here is from genome assembly GCA_029574335.1 of Rana kukunoris. NCBI lineage: Eukaryota > Metazoa > Chordata > Amphibia > Anura > Ranidae > Rana > Rana kukunoris. The sequence continues at coordinate 7,017,816 of CM056052.1, read as the reverse complement.
CCCTGTATAGAGATGGGAGGAGAGAGAGAGAGAGAGAGAGAGAGAGAGAGAGTGTAAGGCTGGGGCTCTGTATAGAGAAAGATGGAGATGTATGAAGGGAGGGAGGGATGGAGATGGAACAATGAAGGTAAGGATGGGGCTCTATACAGAGATTGAAGGATGGAGGGAGGGATGGGGATGGTAGGATGGAGGGAGAGATGGAAGGATGGGGCTCTGTATAGAGATGAAAGGATGGAGGGAGGGATGGATGGGGATGGAATGATGGAGGGAGAGATGGAGATGGAAGGATGGAGGGAGGGAGAGGGAAGGATGGAGGGAGGGAGAGATGGAGAGAGAAGGATGGAGGGATGGAAGGATGGGGTCTGTATAGAGACGGAAGGGTGGAGGGGGAGATGGAAAGATGGGGCTCTGTATAGAGATGGAGGGAGGGAGGGAGGGAGAGGGAAGGATGGAGGGAGGGAGAGATGGAGAGGGAAGGATGGAGGGATGGAAGGATGGGGTCTGTATAGAGACGGAAGGGTGGAGGGGGAGATGGAAAGATGGGGCTCTGTATAGAGATGGAGGGAGGGAGGGAGGGAGAGGGAAGGATGGAGGGAGGGAGAGATGGAGAGGGAAGGATGGAGGGATGGAAGGATGGGGCTCTGTATAGAGATGGAGGGATGGAGGGAGGGAGATGGAAGGATGGAGGGAGGGAGAGGGAAGGATGGAGGGAGGGAGAGATGGAGAGGGAAGGATGGAGGGATGGGGCTCTGTATGAAGATGGAAGGAGGAAGGGATGGAGATGGAGGGAGAGAGGATGGAGATGGAAGGAGGGAGGAATGGAGAGAGGATGGAGATGGAGGGAGGGATGGAGATGGAGGGAGAGATGGAGGGAGGGATGGAGATGGAGGGAGGGATGGAGATGGAAGGAGGGAGGGATGTAGAGAGGATGGAGATGGAGGGAGGGTGGAGATGGAAGGAAGGAGATGGAGGGAGAATGGAGATGGAGGGAGAATGGAGATGGAGGGAGGGAGGGATGGAGATGGAGGGAGGATGGAAATGGAAGGAGGGAGGAATGGAGGGATGGAGAGAGGATGGGGATGGAGAGAGGATGGAGATGGAAGGAGGGAGGGATGGAGATGGAAGGAGGATGAAGATGGAGGGAGGGAGGATGGAGATGGAAGGAGGGAGGAATGGAGAGAGGATGGAGATGGAAGGAGGGATGGAGATGGAGGGAGGGAGGGATGTAGAGAGGATGGAGATTGAAGGAGGGAGGGAGAGATGGAGGGAGGGATGGAGAGAGGGGAGGGATGGAGAGAGGATGGAGATGGAGAGAGGATGGAGGGAGGAAGGGATGGAGATGGAGGGAGGATGGAGATGGAGGGAGGGATGGAGATGGAAGGAGGGAGGGATGGAGATGGAAGGAGGGAGGGATGGAGATGGAAGGAGGGAGGATGGAGAGAGGGAGGATGGAGAGAGGGAGAGAGGGAGGGATGGAGAGAGGATGGAGAGAGGATGGAGAGAGGGAGGGATGGAGAGAGGATGGAGGGAGGAAGGGATGGAGATGGAGGGAGGATGGAGATGGAGGGAGGATGGAGATGGAGGGAGGATGGAGATGGAAGGAGGGAGGGATGGAGATGGAGGGAGGATGGAGAGAGGATGGAGATGGAGAGAGGATGGAGGGATGGAGGGAGGATGGAGATGGAAGGAGGGAGGAATGGAGAGGGGATGGAGATGGAAGGAGGGAGGGATGGAGATGGAGGGAGGGAGGAATGGAGAGAGGATGGAGAGGGAGGGAGGGATGGAGATGGAGGGAGGGAGTAATGGAGAGAGGATGGAGATGGAGAGAGGATGGAGATAGATGGAGGGAGGGATGGAGAGAGGGAGGGATGGAGAGAGGGAGGGATGGAGAGAGGAGGGAGGAAGGGATGGAGATGGAGGGAGGGATGGAGAGAGGGAGGGATGGAGAGAGGAGGGAGGAAGGGATGGAGATGGAGGGAGGATGGAGATGGAAGGAGGGAGGAATGGAGATGGAGGGAGGGAGGAATGGAGAGAGGGAGGGATGAAGAGAGGATGGAGATGAAGGGATGGAGATGAAGGGATGGAGATGAGGGAGGATGGAGATGAGGGAGGATGGAGATGAGGGAGGATGGAGATGGAGAGAGGATGGAGATGGAGGGAGATGGAGGGGGAGGGAGGGATGGATGGAGATGGAGGGAGGGATGGATGGAGAGAGGAAGGGATGGAGATGGAGGAATGGAGAGAGGATGGAGATGGAGGGAGGATGGAGATGGAGGGAGGGATGGAGATGGAGGGAGGGAGGGATGGAGAGAGGATGGAGATGGAGAGAGGATGGAGATGGAGGGAGGGATGGAGATGGAGGGAAGGATGGAGATGGAGGGAGGATGGAGATGGAGGGAGGATGGAGATGGAGGGAGGATGGAGATGGAGGGAGGATGGAGATGGAGGGAGGGAGGAATGGAGGGAGGGAGGAATGGAGGGAGGGATGGAGATGGAGGGAGGGATGGAGATGGAGGGAGGGATGGAGATGGAGGGAGGGAGGGATGGAGATGGAGGGAGGATGGAGATGGAGGGAGGGAGGGATGGAGATGGAGGGAGGGAGGAATGGAGAGAGGATGGAGATGGAGATGGAGGGAGGGATGGAGATGGAGGGAGGGATGGAGATGGAGGGAGGGAGGGATGGAGATGGAGGGAGGGATGGAGATGGAGGGAGGGAGGAATGGAGAGAGGATGGAGATGGATGGAGGGAGGGATGGAGATGGAGGGAGGGATGGAGATGGAGGGAGGGATGGAGATGGAGGGAGGGATGGAGATGGAGGGAGGGAGGAATGGAGATGGAGGGAGGGAGGAATGGAGAGAGGATGGAGATGGAGGGAGGGATGGAGATGGAGGGAGGGATGGAGATGGAGGGAGGGATGGAGATGGAGGGAGGATGGAGATGGAGGGATGGAGATGGAGGGAGGGAGGAATGGAGAGAGGATGGAGATGGAGGGAGGGATGGAGATGGAGGGAGGGATGGAGGGAGGATGGAGATGGATGGAGAGAGGATGGAGATGGAGGGAGGGATGGAGATGGAGGGAGGGAGGAATGGAGAGAGGATGGAGATGGAGGGAGGGATGGAGATGGAGGGAGGGATGGAGATGGAGGGAGGGATGGAGGGAGGGAGGAATGGAGAGAGGATGGAGATGGAGGGAGGGATGGAGATGGAGGGAGGGATGGAGATGGAGATGGAGGGAGGATGGAGATGGAGGGAGGATGGAGATGAAGGCAGTGGGAAGGAGGGAGGGTGAGAAGCGGTAGAAGTCCGGGGGATGCAGTGAGAGCAGCAGGGAGAGCCGTGTTGTCTTTGGCCGGGGAAGCTTCCTTCCTGTGTAGCCCGGCATCTCTCTCCTCAAGCTCTGCACCTGTCTCCTCCTCCCGCCGGCTCTCCACGCTGAAATCTGGGCTGGTCCCCGGGTGTGCCACCAGATCCCGGGCGCCCAGGGGGAGGGGGGGGGGGTGGATTTTGTGGCAAGCCCGCCATGGTTACTTACTGTGCATGCAGCTGCAGGGCTTCCAACTTATCCGCTCCACCAATCTCGCGGCACCTCAGGCTGGCTGCTCTTCGTTCTGGCTCTCTCCCCTCATCTCCTCACTGCAGGCTGGGGATAGAGCAGTCCATCCGGCATACAGTCACAGGCGCAACCGCCCCCTAGCCTGGCGGCTGGCGCCAATCCGCCATAAAGCATGAATTAAAAAAAAAAATGCCGGTATTTTAATAATCTGATCCGAATTTTGCCGCCTCCCCTGCCCTGGCGCTCTAGGCAGCCGCCTGATCCGCCTATTGCTAGCGCCGGCCCTGGCTCCACCCTAAAGTGGAACTTTGATTGGAACCCTCCCCCCTCTGGTGTCACATTTCACACCCTGCAGGGGGGTGCAGATACCTGTCTAAAGACAAGTATTTGCACCCACTTCTGGCCACAGTCTGCAGGCAGGATGTCACCCCCCCTCCTGTTGTGTTCTGGGAACACTCGGCTCCCAGAGCACAGCGGGAGCCAATCAGCAGATGCAGTGCAACTTGCACATGCGCCGTAGGGAACTGGGCAGTGAGGCCAGAGTGCTTCACTTCCTGGTTCTCTGTTTTTCAGCGGACATCCGCTTCACCACTTAAGCCCTGGACCATATTGCTGGTCAATGACCGGGCCACTTTTTGTGATTCGGCACTGCATCGATTTAACTGACAATTGCGCGGTCCTGCGAAGTGTCTCCCAAAAAATATTGGCGTCCTTTTTTCTCCACAAATAGAGATTTCTTTTGGTGGTATTTGATCACCTCTGCGGTTTTTAGTTTTGCGCTATAAACAAAAATAGAGCGACAATTTAGAATTTATTTTTTATTTTTTACTTTTTGCTATAATAAATACCCCCAAAAATATATAAAAAAAATATATTTTGTTCCTAAGTTTAGGCCGATACGTATTCTTCTACATATTTTTCGTTAAAAAAAATCACAATAAGCGTTTGATTGGTTTGCGCAAAAGTTATAGGGCCAGATTCACAGAGCGATTACGCCGGCGTTACAGGAGATGCGCGGCGTAAGTCTAATTGTGCGCATGCGTTTCGATGCGCCGCATCCCCAAAACGAGATACGCAAGAAATCTATTTTTTTTTGTCCAGCGTAATTTCGTTAGACAGGCGCATCCGTCCGCGCAAAACTGCGCTAGACACACCATTGATTTGCTATTCAAATATGCTAATGAGGGAGTTACGGGGATCCACAAAAGAACGTTGGTGCAGCGCAGGCTACGCAGTGTGCGCAACAGCTAAATGTCCTGTCTAAAATTAGACCATATAAAAGCTGCTCTAAAATTAGACAATTCGTCTACATGTCAGAGAAAGCAACACTGTTAGTGAGGAGCTGAGCAGTCACATGTTGCCCAACAAACTGTATGCCAACATGCCAGTGGCATCCATGCTCATAGCTATACTACTGACTTTAGATGAGCAAAGAAGGAGGAGGGCACTGAGGAGGGCACAGGATTTTTATTTTTTTTGAAAACTTTTTTTTTGCTTATATAAACTTTACAATTTAATCTAATACAATATTCTTATCTGATACAAGCCCCTCACTCTTCACGGGAGAGGATATACCGCACACGCATAGACATCTATGGCATGAGTGATTCTGAGGTGTCTCGCATCTTCAGATTCACCCCTCATGCCATCATGGAATTAACCACAACCCTGCAGGAGGACATCAGCAGCCCAACACATGACACTACCCATGACACCCATGACCGCTACATATACAATCAGAGCCCCATCCCCACAGATTTCGAACAGAACATGTATGGGGACAGCTGGCTGGTTGGTGAGTGACATGGGAGTCAGGCATGACTGTCCCCCCCATGATGCACGAATCACAAGGGGCACAAGCACTACTAACATCCTCCTGTCTTTTCCCTTCAAGGTGACTCTGCATATGAACTGGGACCCCATCTCATGACTCCATCTCATGCCAGCTCACATTAGGCATCTTTGCACGTTAAACACACACATTAATCATGGCACAATGAGAATGCATGCATGCACACCACTGTGGTCCCTAGCACACACACCCCACATTCTCATCACATTGGATTGGCACCAGTCCACCATGCAGGACTTGTGAGCAGCAACACCACGCCATGGCTCCAATTATGTCACTGTACATTCATACACCATTCACACGGACCTGGGAATCACTTCTCTACCACAAATGAGGGTGACACCCCTTTTCCGGCAGGAATGTCACCCCTACATTCCCAAATCATACACAAACAGAACCAAAAAAAAATTGACCAGCAAAAATAAAAAATGCCCAGCAAAAATATAATTTAAACAAAATAACAACAAAGAAAACACATAAAAGACAAAAATCACTCTGCAAAACAGTCCCCAAATATCTCAAAGACACGTCACAAACAAACAAACAAACAAACAAACAAACAAACAAACAAACAAACGCTAATAAACAACAGAACAAAAGCACCTTGCTGTATAGGGAGGAATACAAAGGGATGTACTTTTGCAAAGGAAGTGCGTTTGTGTCTGTCTATTTATGCTGTCTGCGTAGTTCACTAATTTGCCCGGGTCCACTTCCAATTTCACTGATTGCGCTGTTCCCGAGTTGTGAGCATGCGCACAGAGGTGCTGACCATGGTCTGCTTCAAGCGCGCATGCGCGAGCCGGCCGGCCCTTCATTTGCATGGGGTCACGGCTCATTTCAATGTAACACGCCCACGTCCTTCCCAATTTGTATTACTGCGCCTTGCGCCTCTGAAATAACGTTGCGCAGGCGCAAATTTCTGCGTAAAACTGACAAGAATAGGGTGATTGCGCAGCTACATTGCGCCAGTCTAACGTAAAGGTGGTGCGCTACGCCGGTTCAATAATGCGCAGATGTACCTGAATCTGGCCCATAGCGTTACAAAATAGGAGATAGTTTTATGGCATTTTTATTATTATTTTTTTTACTAGTAATGGCGGCGATCTGCAATTTTTTTTCGGTACTGCGACATTATGGCGGACACTTTTGACACGTTTTTGGGACTATTGGCATTTTTATAGCGATTAGTGCTATAAAAATGCATTGATTACTATAAAAATGCCACTGGCAGGGACGGGGTTAACACTAGGGGGGCAAGGAAGGGGTTAAGTCTGTTCCTTGAGTGTGTTCTAACTGTAGGGGGGTGGACTGACTTGGGGAAATGACTGATCACTGTTTATACAATGTATGAACAGACGATCAGGCATTTCTCCCCCTGACAGGACTGGGAGCTGTGTGTTTACAAGCAACCGCGGGTGCCTGGCGGTGATCGAGCCCGCTGGCAACAGGGGCAAGTGGGCGGCGTGCTCCCCTATTGGCTGAAAGGCGAGATGACGTAGATCTACGTGATCCCGCCCAGCAGAGCCGACCCGCCGCCGTATAACTGCCGCAGCTGCTCGGCAAGCAGTCAAACACTTTGGACTGTCTACTTTCAAAATGAGGGTCACTTTGAGGGATATTTATACTGTCCTGGCATTTTAGGACCCCAAGAAATGAGATAGTCAGTACATCAGGACTGATCACTCTTCAGATATAACCCATAGTTTGTAGTCTCTATAACTTTCCTACAGAATAAATAATATACACTGATTTGGGTTATTTTTACCACAGAAATGTATCAGAATACAGTTTGGTTTAAATTCAGGAAGAGAATTATTTATTTACAAAATGTTATAACAGAAACATTGGGCCAGATTCACAGAGCGATTACGCCGGCGTAACAGGAGATGCGCGGCGTAAGTCTAAATTTGCGCATGCGTTTCGATACTCCGCATCCCCAAAACGAGATACGCAAGAAATCTACTTTTTTTTGTCCAGCGTAATTTCGATAGACAGGCGCATCCGTCCACGCAAAACTGCGCTAGACACACCATTGATTTGCTATTCAAATATGCTAATGAGGGAGTTACGCGGATCCACAAAAAAATGTTGGTGCAGCGCAGGCTACGCGGTGTGCGCAACAGCAAAATGTCCTGTCTAAAATTAGACCATATAAAAGGTGGTATAAAATTAGACAATCCGTCTACATGTCAGAGAAAGCAACACTGTTAGTGAGGAGCTGAGCAGTCACACGTGTTGCACAACAAACTGTATGCCAACATGCCAGGGGCATCCATGCTCATAGCTATACTACTGACTTTAGATGAGCAAAGAAGGAGGAGGGCACGGAGGAGGGCACGGGAGAGGATTTTTTTTTTTTTTACCAAAACATTTTCTTTGCTTTAAAAAACATTTTTACAAAAAATATACATACATATATACATCAATACATAACATACATACAAATTACAAACACGGTCTCACTATCTTTCAATAGCCCTTTAAAACCTTGATGGATATAATAATCTAATCTGATACAAGCCCCTCACTCTTCACTTGATATATCACACACGCATAGACATCTTTGGCATGAGTGATTCTATGGTGTCTCGCATCTTCAGATTCACCCCTCATGCCATCCTGGAATTAACCACAACCCTGCAGGAGCCCAACACCAGATCAACACATGACACCACCCATGACACCCATGACAGCTACATATACAATCCTAGCCCCATCCCCACAGATTGCGAACAGAACATGTATGGGGACAGCTGGCTGGTTGGTAAGTGACATGGGTGGCAGGCATGACTGTCCCCCCCCATGATGCTGAAATCACAAGGGGCACATGCATGACTAACATTCTCCTGTCTTATCCCTTCAGGGTGACTCTGCATATGCACTGGGACCCCATCTCATGACTCCTATACGGAACCCCCCTAACCAAGGCTACCCTGTCTTCTGAGGGAAGAGCAGCCAGGAGAAAGCTCACATTAGGCATCTTTGCACGTTAAACACACACATTAATCATGGCACAATGAGAATGCATGCATGCATGCCACTGTGGTCCCTAGCACAGACACATCATATCCTCATCACATTGGATTGGCACAAGCCCACCATGCAGGACTTGTGAGCAGCAACGCCACGGCTCCAATTATGTCACTGTACATTCATACACCATTCACACGGACCTAGGGGTCACTTCTCCACCACAAATGAGGGTGACACCCCTTTTCCGGCAGGAATGTCACCCCCACATTCCCAAATCATACACAAACAGAACCAAAAAAACAAAAAAGTTGACGAGCAAAAATAAAAAATGCCCAGCAAAAATATAATTTAAACAAAATAACAACAAAGAAAACACATAAAAGACAAAAATCACTCTGCAAAACAGTCCCCAAATATCTCAAAGACACGTCACAAACAAACAAACAAACGCTAATAAACAACAGAACAAAAGCACCTTGCTGTATAGGGAGGGATACAAAGGGATGTACTTTTGCAAAGGAAGTGCGTTTGTGTCTGTCTGTTTATGCTGTCTGCGTAGTTCACTAAGTTGCCCAATTTCACTGATTGCGCCGTTCCCGAGTTGTGAGCATGCGCACAGAGGTGCTGACCATGGTCTGCTTAATGTGCGCATGCGCGAGCCGGCCGGCCCTTCATTTGCATGGAGTCACGGCTCATTTCAATGTAACAAGCCCACGTCCTTCCCAATTTGAATTACTCCGCCTTACGCCTCTGAAATAACATTGCGCAGGCGCAAATTTCTGCTCAAAACCGACGAGAATAGGGTGATTGCGCTGCTACATTGCGCCAGTCTAATGTAAAGGCGGTGCGCTACGCCGGTCCAATAATGCACAGATGTACCTGAATCTGGCCCATTATTTTTCCAAATTTCTGTATTTTTTTAATTTTTATATCTTAAAACCTAGAGGGGATTAAATACCAACAAAAGAAAGCTCTATCTGTCTGAAAAAAATTCATTTGGGTTCAGTGTTATATGACTGAGTAATTATCATTCAAGGTGTGAATGCACTGAGAGCTAAAAATTGGCCTGGGCCGGAGGAGGGTAAAATTGTCTGGTATCGATGTGGTTAAATGTACAGCGACCCCCCCTATTCCCCTGTCACATCCACATCCTATTATTGTGTGACCAATACCATCCAAATAATTCTTACTTTAATTTCCCAGTTATCCGTCTACAAGGAGACCTGTATAGATCAAATGACGGGACCAAAGAGGATGGAGGAGGACCGGAGTCACATGACTGAGAGGATACTAAACCTCACCCTGGAGATCATCTACCTGCTGACCGGAGAGGTGAGGGGGATTCTGGGAGGTCACATGACATCACTATTATCTCTATTAATAATACACAGACCTGACCGGAGAGGTGAGGGGGATTCTGGGAGGTCACATGACATCATTCTTATTTCTATTAATAATACAGACCTGACCGGAGAGGTGAGGAGGATTCTGGGAGGTCACATGACATCACTTTTATCTCTATTAATAATACACAGACCTGACCGGAGAGGTGAGGAGGATTCTGGGAGGTCACATGACATCACTCTTATCTCTATTAATAATACAGACCTGACCGGAGAGGTGAGGAGGATTCTGGGAGGTCACATGACATCACTCTTATCCCTATTAATAAAACACAGACCTGACCGGAGAGGTGAGGGGGATTCTGGGAGGTCACATGACATCACTCTTATCTCTATTAATAATACAGACCTGACCGGAGAGGTGAGGGGGATTCTGGTAATCTAACATGATATTCCTATTGGTTCCCCAATACAGAGATTTCCTCTTGTGAAGTCAGGTGATCACATGACCATCATAGTGCCTCCATGTGACTCCCTAAAACCCGAGAGACACAACATGGAGAAGATTCTAGAAGTCACCAAGGAGATGATGGAGCTGCTGACAGGAGAGGTGAGGAGGATTCTGGGAATTCTGGGACATTATCCAGTAACAGACAAGGGGTGTGTCTGGATGGTGACTGTATCATTGTGTGTGTCAGGTTCCTATAAGGTGTCAGGATGTCACTGTCTATTTCTCCATGGAGGAGTGGGAGTATTTAGAAGGACACAAGGATCTCTACAAGGACATCATGATGGACAATCAGCCGCCCCTCACATCACCGGGTAAGAGGAGACTTTATTGTAAAGGAGAGAGCAGTACGGAGGTTCCACCCCCATCCCCCATCATCTGATAAACACATAGAAACAATGGATTCAGTCAGTGTGTGTGTGTTTCCTACAGATGGATCCAGTAATGGGAACCCACCAGAGAGATGTCCCCGTCCTCTGTATTCCCGGGATTATTCCACACAGGAAGGTCACACCATCCCCCACCATCATCAGGTAGATGAGGAACAATCACTGATCGTATCATTAGGATCTGTACATTATCTGCATTGTTACCATTGATGTCATTTTTATTCTATATTCAGAGTGGAGACCTGAGAGATCCTAAAGTTGAAGTTAAAGAAGTAATAAAAAAGGAGGATGAGGAGTATGGAGTGATGGAGGAGTTATCAGAAGGACACAAGGATATGATGGAGCCACCTAATACCAGGAACCCACCAGAGAGATGTCCCCGTCCTCTGTATTCCCGGGATTCCACACAGGAAGGTCAAACCATCCCCCACTGTTGCAATGTTGGTGGGACGGAGGTTATAAAACACACTTATAGAGACACAGTGTGGATTTTTTATGTGATGTCTCAATAATAAAGCTTATATATTACAGATGATATTCTCTCTCATTATCTTGGTTTAGAGTGGAGATCCAATCGATATAGAATTTGAGGTGAAATCAGAAGAACTAGAGACGTATGTGAGGGATGATCAGCAGTCTATGGAGGAGGATGGAATAACGGGGACATTTATAGAGGAGGACACTCCTACAGAGATCAGCACAGGTGGGTCATTAACACTAAATCCATTCCTCCACCCATACTGCTCACTGATTGGTCCAGATTAGGGCGGGGACTGGGTGATATCAGCCTGTAATCCCCTGGTCACTTTCCTGAGCTGTGTTCCCCGTCCTGTATTCCTGTATTTCTCTCGGATAATCTTCCTTCTCTGTGCTGCAGACACAATTTATGTCTCTAGACTGGATTTATGGAGATTCTGGGGATCAGCTGGCAGGAGAATGTTTAATTATGCCATAGATATTACTAAACCTAGGCACCTGGGGTATGTGCTTTGGGTCTCCCTTCCCATATCCAGGTCTACTAAGATTTCTGACAGAACGATTCTCCCGGGTTACTTGCTCTGTTGTCTGCTGGCTGTGCCGGCTGGAGGGATATATCTGTATAGTCTCAGACCCAAGTCACTGAGTGCAGTCTCAGGAGATGGGAGGCAGCGGTGTGGGATCTCTGCAACTTGTCTCCAGTAATCATTTCATCTTCCACTGATTACTGAACACCGATATTATGAGTCCTGACCCTTACACTGTATAATTTATATTGTACATTACATACTACTGACCCCTGCACTATATACTCTATGTTGTACATTACATCATTCTGATACTATATAGTCCTATCTGTTGTATCTTATACAATATGTTGTACATTACATAGTCCTGACTTCTGCTCTCTCCCCTGTGTTATATATAAACATATGTATTCTATTTTGTTACACATTTTTTTACCAGCTGAAAATTGTATATCTGAAGATTTGATTGGAACATAGACTTGAAAATAATGTGATAACATCCTCAGACTTTGGAACCTTAAACAGAAAGTGATAATGAGGGAGGAGTCAATATCCCAATGATGGAGGTCTTCAGGATTAGTCCAGTCTTCATCTTGGTTGTTCTCCCCCATCCTCACTCTCTGACCTCTGGTGGGGCTCAGCCCTGCTGTTATTCATGACTAAATCATGGACTAAATAAGGAAGTGCAGGATTTCTTGTGTTGGGAAGATGGCAATGAGTGATAGAGGGGGAGGGGACACTCGTCCTATAATCCCCTCATCACTGTCACTCCTATAAAAGACAGTTCTCATTGTTTCCTCACTCTCTGACTAAGGTCCATGAATAAAGAAATGATCTGGTAGGAGATCAGAGGAGCCATTTACTAGTTACCTTGAGGGGGGAAATGTAAGATCCTCAGAGACAAAGCTGCCTGATGTGGGCGGAGTCCTGGTTTAGGGGAACCAATCGGGTCATGTCTAGTAATAATCTTTGTATTTCTATTTTAGTAGATGGACGGGAGATGAGGAAAACCTCAGAGGATTGTCTCACTTTGTCTCCAGACTGTAAAGTAGAAGATGAGGACATCACACAGTATAGTCCAGGCGAAAACCCGACTACCTCAAATGTCCATCCGGCACCACACAGTGTAGATGGACCATCGTATTCCTCTTATCCTGAGGAACCTCAGACTGTGCGGGACGGTGCCGGACCATCGTATTCCTCTTATCCTGAGGAACCTCAGACTGTGCGGGACGGTGCCGGACCATCGTATTCCTCTTATCCTGAGGACCCTCAGACTGTGCGGGACAGTGCCGTCCTTCCAACAGAGAAGAGGTTTTCCTGTACTGAGTGCGGGAAGTGTTTCCCTTCTAAATCCAAACTTAATAGGCATAAAATAACTCACACAGCGGAGAAGCTGTATTCCTGTCCTGAGTGCGGGAAATGTTTTTCACAAAAGTCCGATCTTGACACACATCAGAGATCTCACACAAGGGAGAAGCCGTATTCCTGTCCTGAGTGCAGGAAATATTTTTCAGTGAAGTCCAGTCTTGGCAGACATCAGAGATCTCACACGGGGGAGAAGCCGTATTCCTGTCCTGAGTGCGGAAAATGTTTCTCACGGAAGTCCACTCTTTCCACACATCAGAGATTTCACACTGGGCAGAAGCCGTATTCCTGTCCTGAGTGTGGGAAATGTTTTTCTGTAAAGTCTAAACTTGACACACATCAGAGATCTCACACGGGGGAGAAGCCATATTCCTGTCCTGAGTGCGGGAAATGTTTCTCACTGAAGTCCCATCTTTACAGACATTGGAGATCCCATACGGGGGAGAAACCGTATTTCTGTCCTGAGTGCGGGAAATGTTTTACACAAAAATCAGACCTTGTCAAACATCAGAGATCTCACACAGGGGAAAAGCCGTATTCCTGTCCTGAGTGTGGGAAATGTTTTTCAGCAAAGTTCAATCTTTACACACATCAGAGATCTCACACGGGGGAGAAGCCGTACTCCTGTCCTAAGTGTGGGAAATGTTTTTCAGCAAAGTCCAATCTTTACACACATCAGAGATCTCACACGGGGGAGAAGCCGTATTCCTGTCCTGAGTGCGGAAAAAGTTTTTCACAAAAGTCCAATCTTACCAAACATCAGAGATCTCACACGGGGGAGAAGCCGTAATCCTGTCCTGAGTGAGGGAAATGTTCCTCACTGAAGTCCAGTCTTCCTGTACATCAGGGATCCCACACAACCCCTCGAGGTGTATTACATAGTTACATAGTTAGTCAGGCCGAAAAAAGACACAAGTCCATCAAGTTCAACCATAAGAAATAAAATAATAATATCATACAATCACATATACCCAATTCTATACCTACAGTTGATCCAGAGGAAGGCAAAACACCCCAGCAAAGCATGATAACATTTTCTACAGCAGGGGAAAAATTCCTTCCTGATCCCCCATGAGGCAATCGGATTTTTCCCGGATCAACTTTACCTATAAATGTTAGGTACTCGGTTATATTCTGTACATTTAGGAAAGAATCCAGGACTTTCTTAAAGCAATCTACTGAGCTGGCCAGAGTGCTGTTAGTGCCTTGAGTGCGGGAAATGTCTTGTATATGAATGTTGCTGGACATCACAGGTCTCATGTGGGGAAGAAGCACACCCTGATATACACATCAGATATACTCCATGGCTGATCTTCATCATGTAAGAAACACTTCATAAGGAGATCAGAGATCACCAAAGACATGGATGAAGTGTTGTACCGTGTTGGCCATTGATAGCAGGAGAAAAATAAAAATGGAGTCATTCCCTCTCATTGGCTGAGTACATTTTGTGGTGGAAGATTTCACAAACACTTAGAGGTCTGTTTATAAAAAAAAAGGGTGAAAATGTATGACCGGCATTCACCCAGCTGTGATGAATATTGGCCGTATTTTATTTCATACTCTGATTTCCTTGACTCCATCTAGTGACCATAATGCAGTATTACACTAATTGAGGTATTTCAGGAAAAATACCTGATTATGGCCACTAGATGGAGCTGCTGATCATAGGAAATCACTGTGTTAGATCACAGCCAGAAATTGTAACAGCTGGATGAATGATTGTCACATTAGTCCAATAAATTCTGTGAGAAACAGACGTCTTATTTCCCGTCATCAGACATGTCTTCATACTAATACCTGAGATCATACTCATACACTTATCAGTACAGGACACACTGAAGGATAGAACTTACATAAGACAACACTATTACACTAACCATTGATATAAAATGAGAAATACTATGTTTGGACTTTAGATGGCGCTAAGTATAATAGCAATTATCTCCAGCTAGTGGCAAATGTAGTATTTTCTATTTTAAATCAATGGAAATTATTCGACCAGCAAATAGCCAATTAAACTCCATTTTCCCCTCATTCACACAGAAGGAATGTACATGTATTTTCACCCGGAAAATTGCTGTACAATTATTTATGACTAGACCCCTAAATGTCAGGAGACGTTTATATAAAGATGGGAAGTATGGAGCAGATAAATGAATAGACCTCCTAGCAATGTTATTACCAGGCTGCAGCTAAGGGGAGCTCTGATGTGTGAGCACAGCAGAGTTATCCCATCTAGCTCACATTAACCCTTTCACTGCCAGAGCTGGTTTTCCATTATTTTTGCACACATGGTAAAATGCAGATTTTGGGCCTGAAGATTAGATAAAACCCCCAAACATATATTATGTGATAGGAGAGGCCCTGGAGAATAAAATGGTGGTGATTGTTAAGGTGTTCCTCGTACACAAATGTCACCTTCATATCCGGGTTTATTTTCTCCTTTCCCCCATTTTCTATGGTGTGATCTTTTCTACAATACTTTGCTATACATAAAATAGAGGAAAAATGTGTGTAATAACCACAACAACACCTTTCCATTCACATGGGTGCCATGATGAAAATATAACAACAGTAAAAAAATGAAAAGATGTGCAAACATCACATTCCAAACATTCCTCAAACAAAGTTCATTAAAGGGTCACTAAAGGACATTTTTTTGTAGCTAAATAGCTTCCTTTACCTTACTGCAGTCCTGCTTTCATGTCCTCATTGTTCATATTTGCTTTGAAGTTGCTGTAATTCTGCTCTGATCTCCACACTCTTTGATAGAAAACTGGATGACTAATGCCGCGTACACACGATCATTTTTTGCGATGAAAAAAAACGACGGTTTCAATCATGAAAAAAAAAACACGTTTTTCAAACTTCATTTTCCAAAACGACGTTGCGTACACACCATAGTTTTTCTACAAAGCTCTAGCAAAGCGTGGTGACGTACACCACGTTCGACGGCACTCTTTTCCATAGAAGCTCCGTCTCATAATTTGCTTCTGAGCAGGCGCGGGTTTAAAAACGTTGTTTTCAACATTGTTTTGCCCACACACCATCACTTTTTATCACACAAAAAACGACGTTTTGAAAAACGACACAAAAAATTCAAGCATGTTGGAATTTGTTTTTGGTCGTTTTTTTAAGACAAAAAACGACATTTTGCCCACACACAATCAATTTAAATGACGTTTTAAAAAAAATCGTTTTTTTTCATAGCAAAAAATGATCGTGTGTACGCGGCATAAGAGTTATCTCAAACTCAACAATTCTAAAACAGAACTTCTTCTGTTTCACGCCAGTCGTAAGAGTCAACTGACAACAACCTGGACACCTCAGCCCATTTTTGGCCAGATTGTCACCCCGAGCTCCAAAGTCAAAAGTCTTGGAGTCATCTTTGACACCTACATGACAATGGACGCACAAATAGGGTCAGTAGTCAGCGGATCTCACCATCTGCTGCGCCTACTACGCAGGGTTATTCCTTTTATTCCCAAAGAAGACGTAGCAGTCGTGGTGGGAGCAATTGTAAACTCCAGACTGGATTATGCAAATGCCCTGCAAATGATTCTGCAAGTCGTTCAAAATATGGCCGCCAGACTTGTGACTGGGAAAAAACCCTGGGAGTCAATCTCAGCTTCACTGAGAGCCCTTCACTGGTTGCCAGTAAAAGACAGAATTGCTTTTAAAGCTCTCTGTCTGACCCATAAGTGCATCCATGGGAAGGCCCCGCAATATCTATGCGAAAAGATAGAAGCCCACAATTCCAATCGCGTTCTGCGATCCACCGACCAAAATCTGGTCAAGATACCCAAAGCCAGATAGAAGTCCAAAGGAGAAAGAAGGTTTGCGTTCCAAGATCCGAGACTATGGAACGCTTTACCAACCAGCATTCGGTTGGAGGAAAACCACCTGACCTTCAGAAGACAGATAAAAACTCTGCTCTTTTGATGTCAAGAGAGACAGAAACAACAAGCGCCCAGAAGCGATTCAGTTCGCATGTGTCGCGCTACATAAGTTTTTCATTCATTCATTCACACTTTCTGCTTGTCTGGCTCCTTATGAAAAAACTCATGGCAGCTTTTCACTGTGGTCCAAGCTGTCATTACTGTGTGTCTAAAACTCCTCAGAACCAATCAGAATCATTTTAAAAACAAAACACTGCCCTGTATTTGTTTGTTTTTGTTCTTTGTGTCTCTGTACTTCACAGAAACATGACACCAGTTTAAAAATGAAACTAAACTGCAGGCACATTATATGATTGATTTTTATCAATTTTTAATTGTTTTTAAAAAGAATCAGTTAAAGCGGAACTCCACCCTAAAGTGGAACTCACGCAGATCGGAACCCTCCTCCCTCTGGTGTCACATTTGACACCTTTCAGGGGGAGGGGGGGTGCAGATATTTGCACCCACTTCTGGCCACAGTCTGCAGGCAAGATCTCACCTCCCCCCCATTGTGTTCTGGGAACACTCAGCCCCCAGAGCACAGCGGGAGCCAATCGGCAGGCGCAGCGTGACTCACGCATGCGCTGTAGGGAACCGGGCAGTGAAGCCGGAGTACTTCACTTCCTGGTTCCCTCACCGTGGATGGTGGGCGGAGCAGCAGAGTGACGAGCGATCACTTGTCCTCTGCTGCAGACGGCGCTTGACTCCAGGACAGGTAAGTATCCTATTATTAAAAGTCAGCAGCTGCAGTATTTCTAGATGCTGGCTTTTAATATTTTTTTTTGAGTGGACATCCGCTTTAGCTATTATGTCTCTATACCCTGTAAACAGTCATTTCATTAAAAAAAATTTTTTTTCCTTTACAACTCCTTTAATGAGTGTAAAGAAGAAATCGCTCCACCCCCTTATATATACACCACTTAGTGCTTGTGTCACCCCTCCCCCACCACTCACCGGAACTATATGCCCCCCACATTATACACAATGTCACGGTAAAATATAAAAGATGAGGTTGTGATGAGTAAATAGATACCAAACATGTCAAGTAATAAAATTGTGTGTGCCGGTGACATGGCAAAATACTACAGTACCTAAAATTCTCCATAGGAGGCGCTTTTCTGTTCATCAGTTTAGAGATAAGTGTGATCTCTGGTGGTAGAATTATTCCTCTCACTCCGACATTTATGGTGATCTCTCACATGTGTGGTGCAATCACACTTTACATACACATATACACAGTATGGGTGCGTTTACAGGTGTGTACAGGGCAATGGGGGTTACTTTTCATTTTTTTAATATACATTTTATCATCATTTTTATTTTACAACTTGTTATTTTTATTTTAGTTAGCTGTATTGCTATCACAAGGAGTTAAACTCCCAGGTGATATCATTGGTCAGGTGACAGGTCCTCTTTATGAGACATGGGGGGTGTATGAGACCTCCAATATCTCCTCTACCCTCCATTGCACAACTGGCGCTCGGTTAGATTCTTCCTTGTCTCCTGAATCTCCTGGATGTGGTCTTGGGGTACCAGGATGAGAGGGAGAGCCCAGGAACCACACTGGACTATCATGGTGGGGGGACCAGGCAGTGTAAATGGGATCAGCCTGCTATACAGCCCCCCTGTTCACTCTTATGCTACGTACAGATGATCTGAATTTCCGTCAAAAAAATTTGAGAGCTTGAGTCTTAAATTTTCCGACAACAAAATCCATTCTCGGAAATTCCTATTGTGTGTGTGGACAATTCCATCCCACAAAATTCCACGCATGCTCTGAATCAAGTACGAGATGGAAGCGCTCAGTCTGGTAAAACTAGTGTTTGTAATGGAGATTGTCACGCTGTAATCGACTGAAAAGCATGAGGTTGAAATGCGTGAATCGTCTCTCACCAGACTTCTACTACACGCTGCGTACACACCATCACTTTTTGTGATAAAAAAAAACGTTTTTTTATCTCACGAAAAAAAACGAAGTTTTTCAAACTTCATTTTAAAAAAAACGACGTTGCCTACACTCCATCGTTTTCTGAAAATGCTCTTGCAAAGCGCCGTTACGTATACTGAAGCTCCCGTCTCTTAACTTGCTTCTGAGCATGCGCGGGTTTAAAAAAGTAGTTTTAAATGTCGTTTTGCCCACACACCATCATTCTAAATGACACAAAAAAACACAAAAAATTCAAGCATGTTCTAATTTATTTTTGGTCGTTTTTGCCCAAAAAATGACTGTGTGTACGCGGCATAACACGCGGGAAGTGAAGCGCTCTGGCTTTACTACCCGGTTCCCTATGGCGCATGCGCAAGTCATGCTGCAGGGGCGACGGGAGGTGACGTCATGCCCGCATTCTACCCGAGATTGTGTGGCCAGATGTGGGTGCAAATACCTGTCTTTAGACAGGTATCTGCACCCCCCTCCCCCTGAAAGGTGTCAAATGTGACACCGGAGGGGGGGAGGGTTCTGATCAGCGTGAGTTCCACTTTAGGGTGGAGCTCCACTTTAATAGTTCCGCCGTACGTCACTGCATTCTCAGCGTTCAGAATTTCCAACAACATTTGTGCGATCGTGTGTATACAAGACAAGTTTGAGCCAACATCTGTCGGAAAAAAGTCCACGGTTTTGTTGTCGGAATGTCCGATCGTCTGTACGCGGCATTACTGTGCAGCTGGGAGCCGGCTGAAAAAAACAAGCACTGCTACTGCCACCATCAGCTTGTGATTAACCCTTCACTCTCTGGGTGTACTATGTACCTCCAAAGAGCTGAGCTGGTTAAATAACATGTCTGGGGGGTCCTAATCTTGGGGTGGTGTACTAATCCTGGGGGGTCCTAAACCTGCCTATGAAGGGACATCTCTGTGAGGCATAGAAAGTAGGGCTGTTACTGATCAAAATTGTTGTGTTCGATTAATCATTTTTTTTAATCGACTAATTTGGATTAATTATAACGCACTTACAAATCCAACTACTTTTAGCTGATCTCCTTGCAGGCCGATTCCCAGTGCAGCTCCAACCACTGGAAAAATGGAGAGCAGGATACAAAAAACACACAAAGGCAGCACTCGATGGGAATAGCATTAAAACTTTTATAGTCTTCAAGTAGGTAACCAAATAAATATTGCACTGGAGATAAAATCGATGTAGCTACATAAACTGTAAAAATGGTGCGAGTAATACCAAATGGTAACAAAAGCAGTCATAAAAACATGTAGCTAAGTATGATACTGGTATAAAAATGTGTACAACGATGCCACTTCTGAATCCAGATGAGTAGGGGTTAATGTCAGTCCTTCGGCATGTAGATGTCCCATGAAGGGAACTATCACAACTCCCAGTGGATGGCTGTAGAATCCCAGGGTGATAGAGGGAAGTGTAACAGCCCTTGTGTGTGGCAGAAAGTAAGGTCCCGCCATCATGCATATATGAAGGCACAGCACAGCAAAGTAACTCTTCAGATAGACACGGCCACCCCCGCCGGTGTCCGTGACGTCACCGGGTCTCCGATGGAACTCCCTGAAGGCCCGGAAGCCAGTGGAGAGGTAAGTACCAATCAAAATAATTTTGATCGATCACAAAAATTTAAGATTAATCAATGAATTAATAGTTAATTTCCACAGCCCTAATAGAAAGTGCTGCAGCTGTACTGACAACTACAAAAGAAAATATGTTTTAAAACTTACCAAAACAGCACACTGACCCTCTGAGGTTCTTCTATGTATTTGGGGGCCTTTGGAGGGTCTGTGTTCTGTTTCAAAAAAAGAAGCCGGCAGTGAAATGTCCACCGACTGTGAAAACTTCACACTGGACCTCATGCAACTTGGATTCTGTGCCTCTCCACTCCTCCTCCAGACTCTGGGTCTGCGATTTCATAATAAAATGCAACATTTTCCAAACCCTGTGATGATTTGGGGAGCCGTGTCATCTGCTGGTGTTGGTCCTCTGTGTTTTATCAAGTCCAAACTCAGCACAGCCCTCTACCAGGAAATTCCAGAGCACTTCATGCTTCCCTCTGCTGACCAGCTTTATGGAGATTTATGCTGATTTCATTTTCCAGCAGGACTTGGCACCTCCCACACTACCAAAACCTGGTCACATGATGATGGGATCACTGTGCTTGATTGGCCAGCAAACTCACCTGACTTAAACCCCATAGAGAATCTGTGGGGTATTGTCAGGAGAAAGATAAGAGACACCAGACCCAACAATGCAGGTAAGCTAAAGACCGCTATCAAAGCAACCTGGACTTCCATAACACCTCACCAGTGCCTAGGGTTGCCACCTCATCCCTTTAAAACAGAACACATATGAATTACAAGGGTTCTATGGTTAATTTAATGCAGATAAGGCACCATGTGAGTTTAATTACCACCTTAATCAGCCACAGAACCTGTGTAATTAATATGTGTTCTGTTTTAAAGGGATGAGGTGGCAACCCTACCAGTGCCACAGGCTGATCTCCTTCATGCCACGCCGCATTCCAGCCTTTCTCACCCAGGGGTCCTACAAAGATTTCTAGGGGTTTCTTGAGAAATTAACAATTTCTGTCTCAGTAAAAACCGACTTCAATGATCTGTAAGGGAGAAGTCTTTACACTGAAGAGGATGTAAGAATTTCCTACTCCACTGATATAAGGGGGTCCTTCTCCCATTGGTCACGAATGTAAGAAACCACTAAACTGATATAAGGGGGCTCTTCTCCCATTGGTCACCAAAGGAAGGGACCACTACAATGACAACTGATATGGGATCCTTCTTCAACTGGTCACCAATGAAAAAGGCCACTACACTGACCACTAGAGATGAGCTCCAGGTTTGGACTGAAACCAGATTCAGAATTTAGATTGTTTGGGGGTTTGGTAAATGTGACGAGACCCTTGCTCGCTCGTTTCCGCTCTCCCGACACTCCTCTGCTACTATTGGATCAGATTGCAGATCGCAACATCTTATGGTTCAGTCATCCAAGGCTCCGGGATCTGAACTACAGCTATGTGCTATTCGAGATCCATTACAACAAACACCAGGCAGGCTGTATTGTATGTAAGTTCAAACAGGACTCTTTTATTGGAAGCCACACAACACACTTTTATACAGAATTTGGAACATCCCACTGCTGCCACCAATGTGACTAGACCCTTGCTCGCTCATTTCCGCTCTTGTTTCTCTCTTGTCGCTCATCCTGCTGCAGGATGCCTCTAATGGCATTCTGTATGGCGGTCTCTGATGGATTAGCACCATATAATGCCAACCGCTCTCAAAGTCATTGCTGAAACAAGTCTTCAACTGACAGGGGTTCTGCATCACCATCGCTCTGATCCATCTCGGCTAACTCGCTGATCAGGGTGGCCTTGTTTTTTCTCCCACCAGTCCCTCCACGGCTTTCAAGTAAGTCTTTCAGCGTGGCTCTCCTGCATGCTGCATAGCTGGTCATTCATTGTGGTGGTTTGGAGTTGTCCGAGTAACTGGAGAGCAAATCCCACTGCTGCCACCAATGTGACAAGACCCTTGCTTGCTCGTTTCCGCTCTCCCGACACTCCTCTGCTACTATTGGATCAGATTACAGATCGCAACGTCTGATGGTTCAGTCATCCAAGGCTCCGGGATCCGAACTACAGCTATGTACCGTTCGAGATCCATTAGAACAAACACCAGGCAGGCTGTATGTAAGTTCAAACAGGACTCTTTCATTGGAAGCCACACAACACACTTGTAAACAGAATTTGGAACATCCCGCTGCCAACAACCGCTTTCCTATTGGTCAATTGTAAAGTATATTTGTAGTTCTCACTTAGCTCCTCCTTAGCCATGCAAATGAGGACTTGAAATAATCAACAGGGATTGGTCCGATAGCTTGAATAGCATGACTGCTATGTGTAATGAGACAGAAGCCCCAGGGGGCAATCAATGTACATCACAGCCAGACACAGAACAATCATTAACATGAGCTAATTATCTAATTATTTAGCCCAACGAGGAGACCAGATGCCT
Organism: Rana kukunoris; assembly: GCA_029574335.1. Classification (NCBI taxonomy): domain Eukaryota; kingdom Metazoa; phylum Chordata; class Amphibia; order Anura; family Ranidae; genus Rana; species Rana kukunoris. Next base: position 6,994,905 of record CM056052.1, on the reverse strand, counting down.
CGGCTCCCCATTATCTGCTATACAATACACAATATCTTAAGCGTAAACACAGAGCATCTTCACACACAATAGATTCAATTAACACAAATAATAGAGAGATGGCTGGTGATGAGGACATTAGCATCTAGCAGTATGAAAGGGTCACATCTACAATTAACCCGTTGAGTTTAGAATCAGCAAACTTAAAACAGTCCTACAGATATCTCAGAATATAATGTGGATAATACATACATAATAATCCCATCTCAGGTAGTCTAAGATATCATTCTTCAGTTCATCCTATGCCCCTAGTGGTCATAGGATGATTTTAGACATAAGAGAGTCTGAGTCTGTCACAGTAAACAACTGAACAAAATAAGTGTTCAGCTCAGTGAACCTCTGACTGCAGTAACACTGTTGCTCTGAAATATATCAGCTCAGGCTGGTTTTTCGGGGGTTAGCAACTATCCAACTTTAAAGTTTTGTCCCAAACAACTGATGGCGTGTCCCCATCCAGCCGTCACCTGGGGATTAGTGAAATTTACTGCAGAGCACCATCGTTTTATTCTTCTGGTACCCAAGGCTCCTCCCAATGAAAATAAATAACTTTGGCCCTGTACTGTACTGCCTGGAGCACATTGGAGGGCTCCTCTTGATTTGACAGTAAAGCTGTGAGTGAGGCCAGAAATCTGCTTCCTGATTGGACACGATATGGATCCTTCCTCATCTCATTCCTGGTTACGGAAATCTATGATACATATTACCAGACCGGTATCAGAGTATCGGCAAACATTCCGATTAGATATTTTACAGACATGGCCAATGGTGGAAATTGTCAAACACAAAATTATGATGTTCAGAGAAACCTTCCCAAACCTACCTACAATGGTAGAATCATTTGTCACAGAGACCAGCAGCACCTTTCTGGAACATTCTGGTGAAGACTAATGCCTGGTACACACAAACTTTCCGATGGAAAAAGTCAGACGAAATTCTTTCATCGGATATTCCAACCGTGTGTGTGCCGGAATTTAGAAAGAGAACATGTTCTCTTTTTTTCAGATGGAAATTCTGTTTGTCTGTAGGGAACTCCGAAGAAGAAAAAAACATGCATGCTCAGAGTCAAGTCAACGCATGCTCATAAGCATTGAACTTCATTTTTATCGGCTCGTCATAGTGTTGTATGTCATGTTCTTGACGGTCGGAATTTGGTGTGAGTGAGTGTGTAAGACAACTCGAACAGAATTCTGTCTGAAAAATCAGACAGAGTTTATCACGATGGAAAACCAGATTGTGTGTACAAGGCATTAGTGCCCTCTCAGACATCCTTAAAGGGCGAGCTTTCCAAACTGATGCTATATAGATTCCATATATGCCTACTGTTTGTTGGGCTCCACTATCCCTTCTATGGGCTTGGCATGGTGGGTGCCACTGGGTAGAAGAGAGAAAAGGATTAGAGAACATTCGATTGCTGATCCCCATAGCTAGAATGACCCCAGAAGTGATATGTATTAGGTGACTTCCGGCTTCATTGCCATAATTTCTAACCGCTGTGGCTGGAGAAGCTGTGAATTATAATTATAGAATTTATATATCGCAACAGTTTGTGCAGCACTTTTAAGTCCTGGGGTGAGTATGGGAGAAGGTAACAAGTGAGCTAGAGAGCAGGAGGCCTTGGGAGGAGCGGAGAGGATGATTTGGAAGATATCTGCAGATGAGGTTGGTGATGTAGCTGGGGGTGATACTGTGGATGGCCCCCAGTGTTAGTGCAACTGAATCCCTTCCCACTCCGCTTGAGTGCTTCCGTCATATACTGCTTCCTCCAGTCTGAAGATAAATATCAGATATTATAGCCGCATATTGCAACCAAGAAAAAGGCATGACTCGTTTGGCTGCAAAGCTGGAACATATTTATTTGAACAATCTAACACAGTATATATACACCATAGGAGGACACCCCCCTCCTGATCATATTACCCTAACAATACAAACTGCACACAGGAATAGAATTAGAACAGACATATAATATAAACATTAAAGTAATTAGCCACCTGGATGACTGAGACGTTTTATTCCAGGTCAGACTTGCCGACTTCTACAATACTGAATACAGTGTACTGGACAATACACATTATTACAAGTATAAGCACAACCCACAATGGTTTGCTTAGCAGACAGACACAAGGTGAGTTAATTATCATAAATAACAATGGGTGGAAGACCCTTAGGAGGCACACTAGACCTACTTGCAATAAACCCATTATAGCAGACAACCGCAGACAGGTGGCTTGCTGATGACATCAACATTTGCTATAAGTCCCATAGTGTGGAGCCGTCCTTTCTGAAAATGTGGCATCTAGGCCCTTAACATGGACCCCGGGCTTAGAGTCCCAGAGTCTGTGTGTCTTGGGGAGACATGGACTTAAATCCAAAGTAACAAGATCACTCCACAGATCCCCCAGGCATACACCTTCCAAAGAGTAGTGTTCCCTTAAATGCCAGGGCCCATAGTCAGTGGGTAAGAGGATTGTTCCTAGTCCTCTCCAAAAGATCCTGTCCTGGCTAGGTCTGTCACAGTTAGTATTTAAAATTTGATATGGTGGGGGAGGGGAAGCTAGTGAAGGGATTGGCAGAGAGGAGCAGCAGTCATGGATTGGTTATTGAGGTGCATTAGTCTACCAGCAGCATTCATAATAGACTGAAGGGGGAATAGCCTGTGAAAAAGGTCAGCCAATGAGGAGAGAGTTGCAGTAGTCAGGGCGGGAAATAACCAAGGATTGAATAAGATGTTTTGTGGTGTTGTTAGTCAGGAAGAGGAAAATTCTGGAGATGTTGCTGAGGTTAAGGTGGCAAGATGTAGCCAGTGATTGGATGTGGGGGCTGAAGGAGAGGTCAGAGTCTAGGATTACACCCAGCACCCTGGCATGTGTGGCGGGACTAATAGTTGTGCTGTTGATCTTTATGGTAAAGTTATGGGGAGGGATCAGGGAGGAGGAAATATTAGAAACTCAGTTTTAGAAAGATTAAGTTTGAGGAAAAGGTGTGACATCCACACTGATATGTAAGTTTGTGATATGTGAGGAGATTGAGGGAGTAAGAATGGAGCATGATCGGCTCCCCATTATCTTCAGTGGAGGGCAGGAGAGACATGAGGGGTCTGATAGACTTCTGATTAAAGAGAACCTGTCACAACAAAATGCTATCATATTGGAGTTTATTGGTCCCTTAAGTGATAGCACCCAAGCACTTAAAACCCGCCCAAAAGTTTGAATTCCTTCTTATTTACAAACATAAACAAAATTTTGCTGGTGTCTATATAAAAAAAAAAACAATGATTACACTACACATATTACATAACACCACACATGCCAGAGTGAGAGCAATCATTCTACATCCATTATTCTGGGTTACCTTTACACACTGGACCTGGAAAGGCTTTTTCTCTTCAAATGTTTTTATTGTATTTTTCAAAGATACACAATATAGCACAAAATAAAAAAATCATATCAACACAACATTTTCTTGGTCATACTTTGTGTACAGCGGCGTATCTGGGTAGGCCTCATATTAACAACTTTCTAAACAATAACAACATAGAGCCTTAGCCCAGTTGGATGATGGTCAAACGCTTAAACAAGTAGCTAGCAATCCCTGTTTACCCCAACGGGATCATGCAGTAAACAAGGGATTATGAGTCATTATCTTATTCTATAAAATCAAAATGAACATAAAGGGGTATATAGGAAAGGAGGGTAGGGGAGTAGGAAGTTGTCTTTTACATCTGGTCTGTTTTAAGAGTGTAGTCAGGAGCACGATTAATAATTATTAGAATTCTTCAGGAAATTTGAGGCCCTAGGATGTGTAATCCATTCGTTCCAATTTTTAAGGAATTTACTTATGGTTCCTTTCTTATGTGCTAACATTAGTTTGTAGTGAGCCTGAGTATTAAGTCTCTGGATAGCATCAGATAAGTTAGGTGTTAAGGTAGTTTTCCATAATTTCGTTATGGTGAGTCTCGCTGCTGTTAGGAAGTTGGCGACTACAATTCTAAATTGAGGAGGATAGACAGGTGTGAGTATTTTTAGATTGCCAGTGAAGGACGTGATAAAGGAGGATACATTATTCCAAAAGCTAGATAAGGTTTTACAACCCCAAAGAGTATGTAACAGATTGCCAGTGTGGGATTCACATCTCCAACATATGGGGGAAGTTAGGGAATATTTTGGATAGTCTGTAAGGGGTTAAATACCAGCGGTTTCGTATTTTCTGGGCGTTCTCCCAATGTTCTACACATGAAGAGGAGGAGCTGTTAATATGGAAAGGCTTTTTAAAGCGTCACCTGTGGGCCAATATTGAGTACCAAAATTTGTCATCATTTCATCAGCACACACAATTTTACAGCTGGACATGTTGGGTATCTATTTACTCGGCACAATCTCATATTTATATTTTACCCAAAAATTAGTAAAATATTACAACTGTCCTCCAAAATTACACTTAATGTATTTCTAACTGAAATTTACACTTGAGAAACCACTGGGCTAATATCATGTGACATGAAATACCATCCTTTTATTCTCCAGGGATTCTGCTTTCAGAAAATATATGTTTGAGGGTTCTAAACTAGTCTTCAGGACAAAAATGTACATTTTAACATGTATGCAAACAAATACAAAAACAGCTCTGGCAGTAAAAGGGTTAATGTGAGCTAGATGGGTCACTCTGCTGTTTTTACAGTGTAATGTAACATTTCTATCAGTACATTTAGCGCAATACACCATTATGGCCAATAGATGGCGCAAATGATATGAAAAAAAATATGACCAAAACTTGTCACATTTGTTCAACTATTTTTTTTTTTAAGATAGATCTCTGATGCCGCGTACACACGATCACTTTTTGCGATGGAAAAAACGACGCTTTCAAAAATGTCATTTAAAATGATCGTGTGTGGGCAAAACGACGTTTTTAAACCAGCGCATGCTCAGAAGCAAGTTATGAGATGGAGCTTTAATGGAACAGAGTGCCGTTGAACGTGATGTACGCAACGTCGTTTTGTAAAATGACGTTTGAAAAATGTCGTTTTGTTTCATCACATAAAACGTTGTGTTTTTTTTCATCACAAAAAGTGTTCGTGTGTACGCGGCATAAGGCCCCGTACACACTATTTAGTTTTCTGCAGATTTTTGTCTTCAGATTTACCAAAACCATATAATATGAGGTCAAACCTTAAGGCCGCGTACACACGATCAGACCGGTCCAATGAAACTGGCTTGAAGACCAGTTTCATCGGACCAAATTGATCGTGTGTAAGGCCCATCGGACCATAGTTTCAAAACTTGCTATAAAATCTGTCCGATGGACACCTGTCCATCGGACCAAAACGATGGTTAGTACACAAAAGCATCGGACCAAAAACATGCTCAGAATCAAGTCGAGGCATGCATGGAAGCATTGAACTTCGTTTTTTCAGCACGTCGTTGTGTTCTACGTCACCGCGTTCTGGCCCGATGGGATTTTGGACTGATGGTGTGTGCGCACATCAGACCACTTGAGCGGTGGTCCGATGAAAACGGTCCGTCGGACCAGTCTCATCGGTTTGGTCTGATCGTGTTTACGTGGACTAAGAGTTTCAATTTGTATGCAATCAGGCCGGCCCTTGCACTACACGGTCTTGGTAAACATGAAGACAAAAATCTGCAGAAAATCTAATGGTGTTTATGGGGCCTTAGTGTTTGTGAAATCTTACACCACAAAATGTACTCAGCCAATGAGAGGTAATGACTCCATTTTTATTTTTCTACTGCTATCAATGGCCAACACGGTACAACACTTCATCCATGTCTTTGGTGTTCTCTGATCTCCTTATGAACTGTTTCTTACATGATGAAGATCAGCCATGGAGTACATCTGAGGTGTATATCAGGGTGTGCTTCTTCCCCACATGAGAGCTGTGATGTCCAGCAACATTCATATACAAGACATTTCCCACACTCAAGGCACTAATACACATCGAGGGTTGTGTGGGATCCCTGATGTACAGGAAGACAGGACTTTAGTGAGGAGCAATTCCCTCACTCAGGACATGAATATGGCTTCTCCCCCGTGTGAGATCTCTGATGTTTGGAAAGACTGGACTTCACTGAAAAACATTTCCCACACTTAGGACAGGAATACGGCTTCTCCCCCGTGTGAGATCTCTGATGTCTGGAAAGATTGGCTTTCATTGAAAAACATTTCCCGCAAACAGGACAGGAATATGGCTTCTCCCCTGTGTGCGACTTCTGATGTCTGTAAAGATTGGTCTGCACTGAAAAGCATTTTCCGCACTCAGGACAGGAATACGGTTTCTCCCCTGTGTGAGATCTCTGATGCATAGAAAGAGCGGGCTTATCTAAAAAACATTTCCCACAAACAGGACAGGAATACGGCTTCTCCCCCGTGTGAGATCTTAGATGTTTGTAAAGATTGAACTTCAGTACAAAACATTTCCCGCACTCAGAGCAGAAATATGGCTTCTCCTCTGTGTGCAACATCTTATGTTTTTCAAGATTGGACTGAATTGAAAAACATTTCCCGCACTCAGAACAGGAATACGGCTTCTCCCCAGTGTGAGATCTCTGATGTGTGGATAAATGCGCAGACAATGAAAAACACTTCCCGCACTCAGAACAGGAATACGGCTTTTCCCCCGTGTGACACCTCTGATGTATTAAAAGTTGTGATTTTAGTACAAAACATTTCTCACACTCAGGACAGGAATATGGCTTCTCACCCGTGTGCACTTTTTGATGTGTGTAAAGATGCCCGGCCCGTGAGTACGATTTTCCACACTCAGAACAGGAATATGGTTTTTCTCCCAAATGACATATTTTATGCTCTTTAAGTTTGGATTTAGAAACAAAACACTTTCCACACTCGGGGCAGGAATACGGCTTGTCCCCCGTGTGATACCTCATATGCACATTAAGTTGGGATTTAAAATAAAAACCCTTCTCGCACTCAGTACAGAAAAACCTCTTATCTGCAGGAAGGACAGCATCGTCCCTCACAGTCTGAGGTTCCTCAGGAAAAGAGGAATACAGCTTCTCCCCCGTGTGAGATCTCTTATGTGTGGAAAGATTGGACTTCATTGAAAAACATTTCCCACACTCCCCTGTGTGAGATCTTTTATGCACATTAAGATCAGATTTAAAGCGGAAACACTTCCCACACTCAGTACAGGAAAGCCTCTTCTCTGTTGGAAGGACGGCACGGTCCCTCACAGGTTGAGGTTCCTCAGGATAAGAGGAATATGGCTTCTCCCCCATGTGAGATCTCTGATGTTTGTAAAGATTGGACTTTACTGAAAAACCTTTCCCGCACTCAGGACAGGAATATGGCTTCTCCCCCGTGTGAGATCTCTGATGTGTGGAAAGACTGGACTTATGTGAAAAACATTTCCCACACTCAGGACAGGAATACGGCTTCTCCCCTGTGTGAGATCTTTTATGCACATTAAGATCAGATTTAAAGCGGAAACACTTCCCACACTCAGTACAGGAAAGCCTCTTCTCTGTTGGAAGAACAGCACCGTCCCGCACAGTCTGAGGTTCCTCAGGATAAGAGGAATACGATGGTCCATCTACACTGTGTGGTGCCGGATGGACATTTGAGGTAGTCGGGTTTTCTCCTGGACTATACTGTGTGATGTCCTCATCTTCTACTTTACAGTCTGGAGACAAAGTGAGACAATCCTCTGAGGTTTTCCTCATCTCCCGTCCATCTACTAAAATAGAAATACAAAGATTATTACTAGACATGAGCCGATTGGTTCCCCTAAACCAGGACTCCACCCACATCAGGCAGCTTTGTCTCTGAGGATCTTACAATTCCCTCTTCAAGGTAACTAGTAAATGGCTCCTCTGATCTCCTACCAGATCATTTCTTTATTCATGGACTTTAGAGAGTGTGAGGAAACAACAAGAACTGTCTTTTATAGGAGTGACAGTGATGAGGGGATTATAGGACGAGTGTCCCCTCCCCCTCTATCACTCATTGTCATCTTCCCACCACAAGAAGTCCTGCACTTCCTTATTTAGTCCATGATTTAGTCATGAATAACAGTGAGGCTGAGCCCCACCAGAGGTCAGAGAGTGAGGATAGGGGAGAACAACCAAGATGAAGACTGGACTGATCCTGAAGACCACCATCATTGGGTTATTGACTCCTCCCCTCATTATCACTTTCTGTTTAAGGTTCCAAAGTCTGAGGATGTTATCACATTATTATCACCATGTAAAAGTCTGTGCTCCAATCACATCATCAGATATAAAATGTCCAGCTGGTAGGAAATGGGTGTAAGAAAAGAGAATACATATTATGTGTATATATAGCAGTGGGTAGAGGGGAGAGAGCAGAAGTCAGGACTATGTAATGTACAATATATTGTATAAAATACAACAGATAGGACTATATAGTATCAGAATGATGTAATGTACAACATAGAGTATATAGTGCAGGGGTCAGGAGTATGTAATGTACAATATAAATTATACAGTGTAAGGGTCAGGACACATAATATTGGTGTTCAGTAATCAGTGGATCAGTAAATGTTTACATGAGACAAGTTGCAGAGATCCCACACCGCTGCCTCCCATCTCCTGAGACTGAATCCATTGTTTCTATGTGTTTATCAGATGATGGGGGATGGGGGTGGAGCCTCCGTACTGCTCTCTCCTTTACAATAAAGTCTCCTCTTACCCGGTGATGTGAGGGGCGGCTGATTGTCCATCATGACGTCCTTGTAGAGATCCTTGTGTTCTTCTAAATACTCCCACTCCTCCATGGAGAAATAGACAGTGACATCCTGACACCTTATAGGAACCTGACACACACAATGATACAGTCACCATCCAGACACACCCCTTGTCTGTTACTGGATAATGTCCCAGAATCCTCCTCACCTCTCCTGTCAGCAGCTCCATCATCTTCTTGGTGACTTCTAGAATCTTCTGTGTGTTGTGTCTTATAGGGATCGGGGATGGAGGTGGGGGGATGGGATTCTGGATTCTCGAGGATCTTGTGGTCATATTATGAGATCTCCTTCTTGTAGATTCCTTCATTATTACTGTACAGTTCTGTGTTATACAAAGATAAATATCACTCTCCCATAATCCCTGCGAAGTGCGTCAGCTATACACCCCACTGCTTGCTGTTATTTGTAGTGCATCATTCCTTTTTATTATTAAAAGCCACCTTTTCAAGGTTTTTGTGGAAGTGCGGCTGTCCATTTTTTCTTTTCAAGTTTTGCTCCATGCATTGCCGGCACCCACGTCTCTGAGAAGGACACGGATTGCATAGTGCCCTCACCTGGAGTGGCAGCTCCCTTCTCTCCCATAATACCTCATCTCTATGGTCAGCTCTATATTTATTCTCCAGGGATTGGTCACAATGTTCCCGATTCAGCAAAGGACAGACATCTCCATCCAATGATATGATTACAATGTGGTCAGATTTATAGATCCTTCTAGAAGTCATATAATAGAGTCATTAATGTTTTACTAGTAAGGCTCACTGACCCACCAGGAAATGTTACCCATGGATTTAGTGGTCAGTGGGCGTGGCATGCTGAAAATCATCGGTCTCACTGATTGGACTAAACCTGGAATTGTTCTCTCCTATACCCAATGCCGCCATCTTGTGCTATTACCAAAGATTAGAGTATGTACACTTTATGTATTCATAGTACTTGTGTGAAGGGCCACTGATAAGAGCATGGGTCTTCAAACTACGGCCCTCCAGTTGTTCAGGAACTACAATTCCCATCATGCCCAGTCATGTCTGTGAATGTCAGAGTTTTACAATGCCTCATGGGATGTGTAGTTCCGCAACAGCTGGAGGGCCATAGTTTGAGGATCCCTGGATAAGAGGGTACCACCGGCCCTGGTGTACGGGGATTGGGCCCTGTGTGTTCCAGAGGGGGGCCCAGGAAGCCTGTGGCAGGCACAGCACTATGAAGTGCCTCATGCGCTGTGGCATTAGAAGAATTGTGATATCTCTGACTTTTCAATCCAACAAGACTGTCTATTACTCTGAAATTCCTCTATTGCCGCTCTATGGAAGCAGTAGGTTTAAAGAGCACAACAAATGCTTAAAATAACTTCTTTAATAACTTCACTTTTCTTCATATAAAATACTGCTGCTTTGCAGCAGACTGTCCATGTACAAAACACCTGATGAATAAAGTATAACAGAAAATGGTGGTTCAAATATTCAATCTTGTCATTTAACATAAGATGGTGGATATATTTCTTTCTTCAGTATTTACTCTCTCTCTCTCTCTCTCTCTCTCTCAAAGCATTCTCTGATTTCTCTGAAGGGTATAACTCTGTTTGCTACTTGGTTTGCAGGTTGCTTTTGCAGGGTTAGCTTAGTTTGGTTTGATATGGTTCGGGTTTGAAGGTATGATGAGTGATGAGTAATGGAACTACAAGTGAACACACGGCTAAATCAGTATACAGTTCTAATCACACTATTTACAATAAGAACATATATATGACTGTATAATTACCTAATTTTGCCCTTTGCTTCCATAAAACTGATCTGTATGTCTCCTTGCTCTGCTGTCTGCATGTGGCTCTGTGTCTCTGTGTGGGAATAAACTAGCAGCAGAGCATGCGCTAGAAACTTCCTAGACAGTGGATGCAAAGCTGGCTGTGACTGGTCAAGACTCTGCTCAATGTGAGATTAGCTGTGATTGGGCCAAGGCTTCTGATGAGTCACAAAAGCTTAACTCTATGCTTTCTGGTATGAATTAAACTGTGAATTGCTTTGCTTCTTCTGTCCCATACAAACAAATGACTCTTAAAGGCATATTTTTCTTTTGCTTCTGTGAACACAACATACAACTGTTATATAACATCCAAACACAAAATCACAGTGAATAACTCTGCTTTTGTCTCTCACATATAAACATGTGCTCTACATTAGGTTCTTAGCAGGTTTAGCTGTATATACATGCAAGTTATATTAGCTACCTAGGACAGGTTCTAGCTGGCCAGCTATAAAGCCAACATGTCCATCTGCAGCTACTAAGTTACATTCTGTTGGCTTCCTGTCATTCTATGACAGATCGGCTCAGTGCTCTGAATGTTGGCTGCACCGGTGCTGTTCAACATCTATCTTCGTCCTCTCTTTGAAATCATCAGCAGCCAAAAACTACTTTATCACTCATATGCAGATGACACACAATTGTATTATCGCTACTGCAATAAAAAGGATCATCATCTCAGTCTAGAGACATGCCTCTCTTTGATAGAAAACTGGATGACAAAAGAGTCATCTTAAACTTAACAGCTCCAAAACAGAACTTCTCCTGTTTCACGCCAGTCGTAAGAATCAACTTACAACATCTTGGACACCCCCGTCTATTCTGGGCCAGATCATCACCCCTAGCTCCAAAGTCAGAAGTCTCGGGGTCATCTTCAACACCTACATGACAATGGACGCACAAATAGGGTCAGTAGTCAGCGCATCTCACCATCTGCTGCGCTTCCCACTCCTCTCCCCTACTACGCTTCCCACTCCTCTCCCACTACAGACTTATTCCATTTATTCCCAAAGAAGACATAGCAGTCGTGGTGGAAACAATTGTGAACTCCAGACTGGACTATGCAAATGCCCTCTACCTCGGACTCCCCAAGTACCAAATCACCCGTCTGCAGGTCGTTCAAAATACAGCCGCCAGACTGGTGACTGGTAAAAAAAACCCTGGGAATCAATCTCACCTTCACTGAGATCCCTTCATTGGTTTCCAGTAAAAGAATTGCATTTAAAGCTCTCTGTCTGACACATAAGTGCATCCATGGGAAGGCCCCGCAATACCTATGCGAAAAAATAAAAGCTCACAACCCCAATCGCGTTTTGCGATCCACCAAACAAAATCTGCTCCAGATACCCAAAGCCAGATACAAGTCATAAGGAGAGCGAAGATTCGGGCTCCAAGGTCCCAGACTATGGAACGCTTTACCAACCAGCATTCGGTTGGAGGAGAATCACTTGGCCTTTAGAAAAAAGATCAAGACTCATCTCTTTTGATATCAAAGGAACAACGAGCGCCCAGAGGCGAGTTAGTTTGCATGTGCTGCGCTATATAAGTTCTTCACTCACTCACTATATGTAGCTGGGCTTCCCACTCATCTCCCACTACATGTAGCCGGGCTTCCCACTCCTCTCCCACTACATGTAGCCGGGCTTCCCACTCCTCTCCCACTACATGTAGCCGGGCTTCCCACTCCTCTCCCACTACATGTAGCCGGGCTTCCCACTCCTCTCCCACTACATGTAGCCGGGCTTCCCACTCCTCTCCCACTACATGTAGCCGGGCTTCCCACTCCTCTCCCACTACATGTAGCCGGGCTTCCCACTCCTCTCCCACTACATGTAGCCGGGCTTCCCACTCCTCTCCCACTACATGTAGCCGGGCTTCCCACTCCTCTCCCACTACATGTAGCTGGGCTTCCCACTCCTCTCCCACTACATGTAGCTGGGCTTCCCACTATATGAAGATGGGCTTCCCACTCCTCTCCCACTATAAGTAATCAGTGTTTCACATCAGTGTGAAAGTAGCCCTATAATATTATAATATTATGCCCGGTGTATTCTGTCCTACTGCTGGCACCACTCTGGAGACCACTAGCCAGGATAAGAGGTGGAGTGCAGTTGGTATCATTCCGCATGGGACAGGAGCCAACACTTTAGAGGAGGCATTGTTGGCTTATACAGCTCTTGCTCCTTACTACAACTCCAACTTTAGTAATCCCTCTGCATTGCACTCTGATGCTCTTAAATGGCAGGTCAGCAAACCCAGACCGAGATCTCTCAGTCACCTGTCCGTGATCTACAGGTTGCTGACCCGATCTAAACCATTTCATTGTAGCTCTGGCTGTATGTTTAGGGTCGTTGTCCTGCTGGAAGGTGAACCTCCGCCCCCCGTTTCAAGGCCTTCATGATAAGGTTCTCTAACAAACCTCTGAGGGCTTCACAGAACAGCTGTCTTTATACTGAGACCATCATATAATATGCCCCAAAAAATACATTTATGTTTTTGGTTGCAACATTTCAAAGGATATGAATACATTTATGTGAAAATTTTAGGGGTTTCCCCAAGATCTCAAAGGCAAAAACTTTGAGAAATATTGGATTAGAAGAACATAAGTGACTCTGAATACATCCCAGTGTACAGTAGGAGTGTTGAAAATGATCGCCGCATCGATGCATCGAGATTATTCCTTTCCCGATTCTGCATCGATGCAGCATAATCGATTATTAAAGGGTCACTAAAGGAAAACATTTTTTTTGCTGAAATGACTGTTTACAGGGTATAGAGACATACAAGTTAACCGATTCCTTTTCAAAATGATTAAAAATAGATAAAAATCAATCATATAATGTGCATGCAGGCTTGTTTCACTTTTGAACTGGCTTCATGTTTCTGCAAAGTAGAAATAGAAACACATAACAAAAACAAACAAATCCAGGGCAGTGTTTTGTTTTTAAAATTAATCTGATTGGTTCTGGGAAGTTTTAGACACACAGTAATGACAGCTTAAACCATCGTGAGAAAGCTCCCAGTATGTTGCTTATAAGGAAACAGACAAGCAGGAAGTGTGGAGAACAGAGCAGGTTAACAGCAACTTCAAAGCAAAAACAAACAATAAGGACATGAAACCAGTACTGCAGTAAGGTAAGGGAAGCTATTTAGCTAAAAAAAAAAATTCCTTTAGTGACCCTTTAATGACGTCATTTTGGCCCCTCCCCCTCGCCCGGACAGCAGTGTCTTTTCCGGTCATGACACTGTAGAGATCGGCTGGCTGCGTCTGGCGCCGTTCCCCCTGCAGCCTCTGCACTCACCCACGCTCTCCCCCTCCTCAGGATTTGTAGCTGTGTGGACTGTGGAGTGACACTGGTCATCTCCTCAATGGGCGAGCGCAGATCACTGCACGGAGCTGTGAGACAGATCACAGCAGCTCTTATCACACGTGGGATAAGGCACAGCGTCGGCTTCAGAAAGGTAAACAAGCTGTGAGGAGAAGAGGGGGGATGGTAGAAGTGCTCCGGAGGTGAGATAAGTTTGTCATGCTTTGATTTATGTGAATGTTTCATCAGTGCTATTGAATTGCTGTACACAGAGCACCAACTGGGAAAAGTGACATGCTAATCTTTTTGCTCATTCCTATTACATATAAACATGTACTGGTCCAGTCCCTTCATGGGTTCTATCAAATAAACTGTTTTTCTTTATTACTGTCACTAATGGACTGACTTCATTCTGGTCTTAACCCATTGGGCGCTGACTCACATTGGGGGATGCACAGTGCACACTCTTTTTCTGTCTAATTTCTTCCAAAGATTTCCCTATCACCTCTCCCCTCTGGAATGCACTGATCTTCAAGCAGTATATTATTTCTTGCTGATTGGAATGTCTTCCCCCTTTTTTTATTTGCACTGATGTTGACCTGATTACTAAGTTGCTGCCAAAAGACTAAAGGGTATTATTTTTTCCTTAAAAATAAAAAATATCATATTTACCTGCTGACTGTCTCCTGTACTATGTCTGCAGTCTCTTGACCGTCTCTTGTACTATGTCTGCAGTCTCTTGACTGTCTCCTGTACTATGTCTGCAGCCTCTTGACCGTCTCCTGTAGCATGTCTGCAGCCTCTGACTGTCTCCTGTACTATGTCTGTAGTCTCTTGACTGTCCTGTACTATGTCTGTAGTCTCTTGACTGTCCTGTACTATGTCTGCAGTCTCTTGACTGTCTCCTGTACTATGTCTGCAGCCTCTTGACCGTCTCCTGTAGCATGTCTGCAGCCTCTGACCGTCTCCTGTAGCATGTCTGCAGCCTCTGACCGTCTCCTGTAGCATGTCTGCAGCCTCTGACCGTCTCCTGTAGCATGTCTGCAGCCTCTGACCGTCTCCTGTAGCATGTCTGCAGCCTCTGACCGTCTCCTGTAGCATGTCTGCAGCCTCTGACCGTCTCCTGTAGCATGTCTGCAGCCTCTGACCGTCTCCTGTAGCATGTCTGCAGCCTCTTGACCGTCTGCTGTAGCATGTCTGCAGCCTCTGACCGTCTCCTGTAGCATGTCTGCAGCCTCTGACCGTCTCCTGTAGCATGTCTGCAGCCTCTGACCGTCTCCTGTAGCAGCCTCTGACCGTCTCCTGTAGCATGTCTGCAGCCTCTGACCGTCTCCTGTAGCATGTCTGCAGCCTCTGACCGTCTCCTGTAGCATGTCTGCAGCCTCTGACCGTCTCCTGTAGCATGTCTGCAGCCTCTGACCGTCTCCTGTAGCATGTCTGCAGCCTCTGACCGTCTCCTGTAGCATGTCTGCAGTCTCTGACCGTCTCCTGTAGCATGTCCGCAGTCTCTGACCGTCTCCTGTAGCATGTCCGCAGTCTCTGACCGTCTCTTGTAGCATGTCCGCAGTCTCTGACCGCCTCCTGTAGCATGTCTGCAGCCTCTGACCGTCTCCTGTAGCATGTCTGCAGTCTCTGACCGTCTCCTGTAGCATGTCTGCAGCCTCTGACCGTCTCCTGTAGCATGTCTGCAGTCTCTGACCGTCTCCTGTAGCATGTCTGCAGTCTCTGACCGTCTCCTGTAGCATGTCCGCAGTCTCTGACCGTCTCTTGTAGCATGTCCGCAGTCTCTGACCGCCTCCTGTAGCATGTCCGCTGTGTTTAGACTTTGCTACATGCAGGAAGTGTTAGTGTGTGTGTGTATGTATGTTTTTTTTTTTTAAGAACAGATAGAAAAAAAAAATGGAGGAGTACTTAATTTTTTTTTTTGATGAAAGCAATGCGCACTTGCGCTGCAATCGTGATGCATCGCGGAATCGAATCTAATCGTGGACTTGATAATCGTAATCGCATTGAATCGTGAGACCGGTGAAGATGCGCAGCCCCAGTGTACAGCGGATTTAACCCTTCATTACACTCACCTCTCCAGGCAGCAGGCTGAGGATCTCCAGGGTGAGGTTCAATATCTTCTCATTCCGGGGAAATTCCTTCCTTACATTCTTCACAAAACTCAAATTCTGCTGATTGTCCATCATGACGTCCTTGTAGAGATCCTTGTGTCCTTCTAAATACTCCCACTCCTCCATGGAGAAATAGACAGTGACATCCTGACACCTTATAGGAACCTGACACACACAATGATACAGTCACCATCCAGACACACCCCTTGTCTGTTACTGGATAATGTCCCAGAATCCTCCTCACCTCTCCTGTCAGCAGCTCCATCATCTTCTTGGTGACTTCTAGAATCTTCTCCATGTTGTGTCTCTCGGGTTTTAGGGAGTCACATGGAGGCACTGTAATGGTCATGTGATCACCTGACTTCACAAGAGGAAATCTCTGTATTGGAGAATCAATAGGAATATCATGTTAGATTCCCAGAATCCCCCTCACCTCTCCAGTCAGGTCTGTATTATTAATAGAGATAAGAGTGATGTCATGTGACCTCCCAGAATCCTCCTCACCTCTCCGGTCAGGTCTGTATTAATAATAGAGATAAGAGTGATGTCATGTGACCTCCCAGAATCCCCCTCACCTCTCCGGTCAGGTCTGTGTTTTATTAATGGAGATAAGAGTGATGTCATGTGACCTCCCAGAATCCCCCTCACCTCTCCTGTCAGGTCTGTGTATTATTAATAGAGATAAGAGTGATGTCATGTGACCTCCCAGAATCCCCCTCACCTCTCCGGTCAGGTCTGTGTTTTATTAATGGAGATAAGAGTGATGTCATGGGACCCCCCAGAATCCTCCTCACCTCTCCCGTCAGGTCTGTGTATTATTAATAGAGATAAGAGTGATGTCATGTGACCTCCCAGAATCCCCCTCACCTCTCCGGTCAGGTCTGTGTATTATTAATAGAGATAAGAGTGATGTCATGTGACCTCCCAGAATCCCCCTCACCTCTCCGGTCAGGTGTGTGTATTATTAATAGAGATAAGAGTGATGTCATGTGACCTCCCAGAATCCTCCTCACCTCTCCAGTCAGGTCTGTGTATTATTAATAGAGATAAGAGTGATGTCATGTGACCTCCCAGAATCCCCCTCACCTCTCCGGTCAGGTCTGTGTATTATTAATAGAGATAAGAGTGATGTCATGTGACCTCCCAGAATCCTCCTCACCTCTCCGGTCAGGTCTGTGTATTATTAATAGAGATAAGAGTGATGTCATGTGACCTCCCAGAATCCCCCTCACCTCTCCGGTCAGGTCTGTGTATTATTAATAGAGATAAGAGTAATGTCATGTGACCTCCCAGAATCCCCCTCACCTCTCCGGTCAGGTCTGTATTATTAATAGAGATAAGAGTGATGTCATGTGACCTCCCAGAATCCTCCTCACCTCTCCGGTCAGGTCTGAATTATTAATAGAGATAAGAGTGATGTCATGTGACCTCCCAGAATCCCCCTCACCTCTCCGGTCAGGTCTGTATTATTAATAGAGATAAGAGTGATGTCATGTGACCTCCCAGAATCCCCCTCACCTCTCCGGTCAGCAGGTAGATGATCTCCAGGGTGATGTTTAGTATCTTCTCAGTCATGTGACTCCGGTCCTCCTCCATCCTCATTGGTGCCATCATTTGATCTATACAGGTCTCCTTGTAGATGAATATCTTTGGGAAATGAATGTAAGAATTATTTGGATGGTATTGGTCACACAATAATAGGATGTGGATGTGAGGGGGGGGGGGGGGGTAATAGGAGGATTGCTAGATTATTAGGAACTACTACCCCCATGGGAACACATTCAGTTTGAACTGTTTAGCATCTGATTTTTTTGGCTCCTGGGACCCTCTTGTCTTACCAGATCAGAAACTCTCTTTTCTCTGTTGGGTTTGTTTGGTTTATGAATTGGTTTTGATAAGTTTTAGATCTGCAGACAAGGAATGATAAATACGCTCTTTTCTTTGACGTGTTTGCTCTGAGGCTGTGCTGTGAGGACAATATTAGGTCATCATGATGTCCAGGAAGGGGAACGGCTAATCAGGATAATTGCCAGAACTCCGGCTGCAAGACTCCAATCTCCGGCAGCCTGCTGACTGACAGGAGTGATGTCACTCTCTGCAGTAAGAGAAGGGATTGGATTGGATAGCAGGAGGATGCTACTGGTGGAGTACAGAACTGTGGGGGAGGAGTCTGTTCTGTACTCTCCAATAGCAACTCAGTGTGTGTAGGAGGAGGACAGCAGGGGGAGGGGTTGGTTCTCTCGGTCTATTTTGTTTTCTGGAACATTTTTCTTGACCAGTGAGATGGTGACGTGAAGGCTTCCTACATTTGCTTGCAGGAGTTCTTTAAGGCCACGTGCACACAATAGAATATATATGCTGAAACTAGTCCGATAGACAGTTTTAGCGGACATATCCGATCGTGTGTACGGGCTAGCGGACATGTTTTCCCAGTGGACTAATTTCAAAGCATGCTTTGAAATTTGTCCGCCGGAGACATGTCCGTCGGATATGTCCGCAGGTTAGTACACTAACCAGCGAACAGAAATCTCTGCGCATGCGTTGAATGGATTCGACGCATGCGTGGAAGTATTTTATTTCCTGGAGTGGTGACGTGACAGCATCAACATCACCGCCACATCACCGCGTCCTCAACCCGAGGGGATTTTTGTCCGATGGTTTGTACACGCCATCGGACCAAAATGAGACATGTCCGCTGGAAACGGTCCGTCGGACATGTTTGAGCGGACATGTCTCATCGCGTGTACACGGCCTAAGAAGGTCAAAAAAATAAGTGCAGGTGGGGTGGGGGGACCATCAGAGACCAAGACCCCCTATGAGCCCAGAAGCCCCCTCTTACCTCAGAGCCTTGCAGCCTGGCTACCTCCTCAGAGCCCCCACAGCCCTTCAGCCCTACTAACCTCTCAGACTTTTTCAGTCCTATTACTTCCTAGGGGGCCCCCAAAGTCCTTCATCTACACTTCCTCCTCAGGGGTCCCAGAGCCCTTCAGATGAAGTAAACTCTCAGAGGCTCCCAGAATCCCTTAGTCCCACTACCACCTCAGAGACCCCTCAGCTCCTCTAAATGAATATCGAGAAATTGCGCAAAACATTCATATATAAACAATATATGCAAATAAAGGTGCTGAGTGATCAAAATCTTAACAAAGAAGATGACGCTGGAGAAAATAGTGTCAAAGTCCAAATGGGAAAGTGACAGATAGGCTGCTGTAAATAGTTGTCCACTAATCCCAGAGAGAATGGAAACTCCACCAAAGACACCAGTCTGGTCTCCCAGAACTCTCACCTCAATAAGGGATAAATAGAGCGATCAATAATCAATCTCCACCTCACGGCAGTTTCCTCAATGTCTCCTAATACCAACAGGTATAAACCTGGTGGCTAAATCCGGTACCTGGAAGGACTCAAGCCAGGGAAACGAGAGGGACAAAAGAGGGTCTCCAATGGGTGTAGTATAAAGGTAAAATAGGGCATTTATTGAAAACAAGTTGCGCTTACATTAAAACCATAAAAACGAGCATGTAAACAAACAGTGGCGTCCTCTGTGCCGTCTCACGTCACTCCTGGTGTACGTCTTGCCCTACGGACAATCCCTATGCATTACAAAACTGCCTAATTTCTTCATCTGGGGAACCCTCAGCTCCTCTAGTTTACTCAGAACCAGTGGCAGCCACAAAGGTCACACCTGCCACCCTGGCATTCCGCCAATGCAGGGAGGAGGGGGACTAAGACAGCAGAGAAGGGTCTTGCTGTTGGAGTAAAGGGTCCCAGGATCGGGGGAGGCTCCCCTGGTGATTGCCAACAAGGATTGCTGAGAACAGAGTGTGCAGCACATTCAGCCTTTGCAGAGCCCCCTTGCTGTGTCTGATCTGCTCCCAACATGGGCACAGCGCCCCCCAACATCAGCCAACTCCTCTCCCCACTCCTCCTCCCCCAGACACAAGATCAAAGTTCTCCATACTGCGCTGTGCCCTGTGCCGCCTCTGAGGGACCCGTCACTGATGCCAGCTGCAGTGCCCGAGGCCTAGTGAGTGCCTGTATGTGGGGTGGGGGTCCTTGGTGTGTGTGGGGCCCTTGAGATGTGTGGGGGGCAGGACCAACTCTTTGCACATCTCAAGCTTCTCTCCTACTGCCAGCTGCTCTCTGGAGTTTCTGCCCCCATCTCCCCAACACCTATGTGCCCCTTCCAGGGATGCCCATATTATTGTCCCTTCATCTGTCCCACCTATTCCTATCCATCCTCCTCATCTCATATCTCTGCCACACCTGCTAGGGTTGCCACCTGTCCTGGATTCACCCGGATAGTCCGGGTTTTGAATCATGTGCCCAGGTGTCAGTCTACCTGAAACCCGGACACAATATTCAGACAGGAATGTGGCTCAGGACAGAACATGACAGGAGGGTGAGGGGGCGCTATGTGCGCCACATTACTATTCTCTTTGGAGTTCCCAAAGGTGTCCCAGGTCTGTTACAATCCTATAGTGTATACTAAAAAAATATATATATACTGTGCGCCTCTAAATCATTCGGGTTTGGCATAAAGAAAAAGTGGCAACCCTAACCCCGCCCATAACCCCCTCTGACTGGCCCCCCAGGTCAGACCCCCTCCCCCCTTCATGCCCCTCACCTCAGCCTTTGTCATCACTTGGGAATCTCAGTGGCTGCATTGTGCCATGTTTGGGGTCACAGAGAACGAAGCCCCTCACTGGGGGCTGCTGGAAGTGATCGGGGGAGGTGAGCTCTGTGGGTGTAAATAGGAAATAAGATCTTATTACCTCCTCTGCTGTTACTTCCAGCAATGTCTCCTCTTTCCTGCCTCATGGAACTTCTTGTCTTTATTCCAGATCACTTCCTGTCTGTAATGACATCACTTCCTGTCTGCATTCTATAGAATCTTCATGTCTGGATATCAGTGAGATCACCACCTTGTGGAGCTGAGAGGAACTGCAGCCCCAAGAAATGTCTCATACCGTAGTAACCACGCCTGTAAAATACCTTACAGAGCTACCACAGAAGATCAAATATAACACAAAAAAAGTAAGAAAAAATAGATACAGTTCTTATATAACCAATTGTTTAACAAAGATATTTTTATTACATATAGAAAAGTCTTAAAGACACAGAACACGAGGTCACAACAAATGTATAGCTAATAAAACAGATAGAAAATGGGTATGACCCGTCTATACCTAGAGCTACACCCCGGCATGCCTCCATCCCGGCATATATATGTAAGAAGGGAGGGAGAGGTAGATTGGGACTTTGATGGAGGCATGTGGGTGTATCTGATAATGTGTATGGAATGTAAATACCTTGAATGTCACAATCCCCTGGGGGGCTTCATGATAGTGATATTAGTAATCATCATTCAATAATATAATATAAGAACACATTTATGATGTAAAAATACAATCATAAAATAACAACATAAGTTGATATAATAATAATAATTCATTTATTAATACAGAGGTGATCACTAAACATGATTTGTGACAGACATTACATTTCATAGCAAAGAACAAATATATACAGATAAAACATAGAAGAAATATAATATATATATAATTCACATAATAAATACTGATAGAAAACATGATTGGTTAGAATTATTGGAGCTAGCGTGGCTTGGCATCCCTGGGTGAACACTCAGCGCGTTTCATGGCCTTTTGCCACTCGTCAGGAGTTGGCTGCATGGGTTACACTATAAAGTGATGGAATAATGGATACATTTAGTAGCTAGCTATCCATTCTATACTAGAGATGAAAAGGACAATTCCTTTCCGACTTAAAAAGTAGCCCAAAGAATAAGGTCAGCTCCAAGGGTGGGATTGAACGGTGGTCTGGCATGAGTGGTCTCCCCCAGGACTGAGGCAGGGAGAAGCCATAAAGAAAACCAAGGCAGAAAGTCAACTGGGCCGGGCCGACGGTCACAAAAAATTATAAAAATGTCATTTGGGTTCAGTGTTGTGTGACTGAGTAATTGTCATTCAAAGTGTGGCAGCGCTGAAATCTGAAAATTGGCCTGGGCAGGAAGGGGGTGAAAGTGTCGGGTACTGAGGTGGTTAATAATACACAAATGTCCATATATAAGAATTCTACAGTAAGGTGACCAGATTTTTTAAATGAAATCCGGGGACATATTTTTTTTTTTACTAGTAATGGCGGCAATCAGCGACTCTCTGCCCATCGCTGCAGCCGCCCGCCTCGCAGACTGTCAAGTCTTACTCTCTGGGCCCCGGCTACTACTGGGTGGAGTGCGGAGGAAGATCACTCCTCCAGGGAATGCATGGAGATAAGCAGGCAGCAGGCTAGGACTTGAGCCAAGGCAGAAGAACATGTGAGCGGAGCTGAATGGGCACCCGACCAGCACATGATCATCAGAAAGGGGCACAGGTAATGGAAAAAAATACACCCCCCCCCCAAGCTAGTAGGAGCAGCAGAGTGGGGGGTGTAATTCAGAATTATCATTTTTTTTATTCTGCACTGACTGTTTTTGAAATTGCTCCAGCCCCTGTTCAAATCCAATCTGGGGACAAAACCGGGGACAGACTTGGTCTGGGGACAGTGTCCTCAATCCGGGGACTGTCACCTGAAACCGGGGATGTCTGGTCACCCTATTCTACAGGGATCACCGATCCCATCTATGCATGGCTTGGATGTCTCCATATTACTAGGAGACCATAAATCAGATGACCATAGAAAGATATAAAAGTCACTCACTGTCATGGAACTTCAGATTGAAGGAACCTCATTCCAGTCACACCATTCATTTCTTGCACATAAGGACCAAGTTGGTGTTGGTGGATCACTAGGAAAAAATGGGAGCATGGGGGGAGGGGAGAGGAACAGAAGAAGGAGGAAGAGGGAGGGATCTTAGTAAAGGAGGGTGAATAGGAAGGGAGGGGGAGGGGAGGGAGGTTCTCCACAAATGGGGGTATCACTCGAAGTGTAACCACACAAGCACAGAATGGGCGGGGAGGAGCCAAGAGACGGGGGATGGAACAAGATATGTACAGGAGGGATAAACAATAGATGGAAGGGACTTTACAATGGAATGTAAAGACAATTTGATGGACTGATGAAGGTTTGGTCCCTGACTGGTGAGATCCTCCAAACATAATGATCACATCCATGAACTGGAGCTCGTTGGGGTGATAAAGCCAATCTGTAAACACTGTGTAGACTTTATCCAAGAACTCAGAACACTCCAGGTGTGGAGAAAGTCTCAAGGTGGGTTTAGTCCGTCATTTATCATAGGAAGACTCATCTCTTCAGGGAAGACTATCACACCTCCAACTTTTACCTCTTCCATCAGCTCCTCCCCCACAGTTATAACCTTTTCTACCACCTGCCCCACCCCATTAGAGTGTAAGCTCTTATGAGCAAGGCCCTCTTGTATTGTAACTGTACTGTCTCCCTTTAGACTGTAAAGCACTGCACAAACTGCTGGTGCTATATAAATCCTGTAAATGTATAATAATAATAATGATAATAATAGTTAGAAGTGTCCGCACATGGACTTCCACGAGGACCACAAGACTACATTTATAATATATACAGAGTCCCCGGGTCTCCAGGCAGATTTAGCCTGTAATTAATAATACACAAATATCCATATAAGAATTTCTACAGGAACCACCGATACCATCTATTAGGGTTGTCCCGATACCGATACCAGTAGAAAATACCAGTATCGGTATCGGGACCGATAATGAGCATTTGCGCGAGTACTTCTGCCCAGAAACTTTGATAGACAGATCACCCATCCCAGGATTGGACGGGTGATCTGTCTATCAAAGTGCCCGGGCAAGGGGGAGGGGCTATACATGACAAGGCACGGCGGGGAACAAACAGCTATTCAAATGAAAGCTGTTGTGTTCCCCCAGCGCATATTAACTAGATGTCGGCAGCGGCGGGGGGAGGGGGGACTTGGCTTTTTTTTAGGGGACACAAGACTGCATTAGGGACATGGCTGCATCTAGGGA
Organism: Rana kukunoris; assembly: GCA_029574335.1. NCBI lineage: Eukaryota > Metazoa > Chordata > Amphibia > Anura > Ranidae > Rana > Rana kukunoris. The sequence goes on along the minus strand of CM056052.1, from coordinate 6,970,925 downwards.
CATGGCTGCATCTAGGGACATGGCTGAATTTAGGGACATGGCTGAATTTAGGGACATGGCTGCATCTAGGGACATGGCTGCATCTAGGGACATGGCTGCATTTAGGGACATGGCTGAATTAGGGACATGGCTGAATTAGGGACATGGCTGCATTAGGGACATGGCTAAATCAGGGACATGGCTGAATCGGGGACATGGCTGAATTTAGGGACAAGGCTGCATTTGGGGACACATGGCTGCATTTGGGGACAGGTGGCTGAATTTAAAAAAAAGTATCGGTAATCGGTATCGACGAGTAAATGAAAATAAGTATCGGTACTTGTACTCGGTCCTAAAAAAGTTGTATCGGGACAACCCTACCATCTATGCATGGCTTGGGTGTCACACATATTACTAGGAGACCATAAAAGTCCACTCACTGTCATGGGACTTCAGATCAAAGGACCTTCATTCCAGGTGTGAGAACAAAAGTCTATCCAATGGAGAGATATAGAGAGACCACCATAGGATCAGATGGGGGAAGACTGACGTCTGACCAGTTTTGTGGCTTTCCAAACCTCCTCAGAGACTGCCCTGCCCCCAGTAGTGTACCCCACCCTTTATTACCAGACCAGAGACTTTCCTGTCATCTTCTGAGGAGAAATCAACTGCCGCTCTTTCCACTGGAAAGTTGAGTTGGACAATATGGGGAGATTTGGGTATCTTACGTATCAAATTATATTCCCGTACCCTCTAATTTTAGGACAATCCCCCCATGTGTGTAACATCGAGTGTTCACAACCTCTGGAACAAAGGGGGATACTGATGGGTAAAGTTTATCTAATTTGGACAGAACTAGGAACCATCACATGAGAACCTTCAGACTCGCCTCCACCAAGGTAATGTGTAACAATCCTTGGTAGGAGTGAGAGAAGACCCCATGCCATTCCTCCAAGTCCCGTACCTGTGAGAGGTCTCTCTCCCATTCCACCATATAGAGGGGCTTAGTGAGATCAGCGGATAGTGACTTGTAGGTCACAGATATTCCCCCTCTACTCAATGGTCTGGTCACACTATTGTTCATAGGCCGTGATTCTGGGGGGTTCGGGTTTAGTCCCCCATAAAGAGTGTAAAAAATGGGAGATCTGGAGAAATCTGAACTCCTCTGTCAGGGACATATCCAGTCTACTTATACAAAAGCTCAGAGAGATCGGATCTGAAGACTTGGAAAGTGACCAATCCTATACAAGCCTTTGTTCAGCCACCATGTAAAAGCTTTGATGTCCATCCCTGGAGGAAATTGAGGTTATGAAACAGATGGGCTAATGGGTGACTATCAGAGACCAACTCTGGGTGACCTCTAAGGCCTCATACACACGGGCAGACAGATTTGTTCAAATCTGTCTGTCCGACCGATTTGAACAAATCTGTCTGCTGGGATTTTGGTTTGCTCGCGTGTACACACGAGCAAACCAAAATCCCCGCCAGCAGACAGCGCACTGACGTGTCGGTGACGTGGCGGTGACGTTGACGCCGCCACGTCACCGCACCAGGAAGTAAAACACTTCCGCGCATGCGCCAAATCCATTCGGCGGCGGTGCGAGGCGACATGTCTGCTGGTAAGTGTACTAACCAGCAGACATGTCGGGCGGACAGATTCCCACCCAATAGATTTCAAAGCATGCTTTGAAATCTGTCGGGTGGACAAATCTGTCTGCTCGGCCGTACACACGATCGAATCTGTCTGCTGAAACGGCCCGGCAGACGGGTTTCAGCGGACATATCCGATCGTGTGTACGCAGCCTAAGTCCCCCCCATAGGGTTACTGAATGAGAGAGAGTTGGAGGTAAGATAGAGGGACAAGGAGGACACCACATTAGGTAGTCCAGAGTGACCTGGGGATCCGCCTGTCATTCCATATCCACCCAATCGGGTTTAGTAACTCGGGAATATATGATTGAGATCTGGGCTAGTTGAGCGGCTTGATAGAAACATAATAGGTTTGGTGACCAAGACCACCTTTATCACGAGGGGGAAATAGACCCTCTTAGACACTCAGTGCCTTCTGAACCCCAGATGAGGTCAGGAATGTCGGCCTGAAAATGCTGTAGATGGTGATTAATGATAGGGAAGGGTAGAGAGCGGGAGAAGTATAGTACATGGGGGAGAAAAGTCATCTTATTGGAATGACCCGACCTCACCAGGACAGGTGGAGCTGTGCCCATTGTTGTAGATCTTCTGATTTCTTGTATATCGGGGGAGGGGAGGTCTAATGTCTTGTATATCGGGGGAAGGGAAGTCTAATTTCTTGTATATCGGGGAGATCTAATTTCTTGTATATTGGTGGAGGGGAGGTCTAATTTCTTGTATATCGGGGGAGGGGAGGTCTAATTTCTTGTATATCGGGGGAGGGGAGGTGTAATCTCTTGTATATCGGGGGAGGGGAGGTCTAATCTCTTGTATATCGGTGGAGGGGAGGTCTAATTTCTTGTATATCGGGGGAGGGGAGGTCTAATTTCTTGTATATCGGGGGAGGGGAGGTCTAATTTCTTGTGTATCGGGGGAGGGGAGGTCTAATTTCTTGTATATCGGGGGAGGGGTAATCTCTTGTATATCGGGGGAGGGGAGGTCTAATTTCTTGTATATCGGGGGAGGGGAGGTCTAATTTCTTCTGTATCGGGGGAGGGGAGGTCTAATTTCTTGTATATCGGGGGAGGGGAGGTGTAATCTCTTGTATATCGGGGGAGGGGAGGTCTAATTTCTTGTATATCGGGGAGGTCTAATCTCTTGTATATCGGGGGAGGGGAGGTCTAATTTCTTGTATATCGGGGGAGGGGAGGTCTAATTTCTTGTGTATCGGGGGAGGGGAGGTCTAATTTCTTGTATATCGGGAGAGGGGAGGGGTAATCTCTTGTATATCGGGGGAGGGGAGGTCTAATTTCTTGTATATCGGGGGAGGGGTAATCTCTTGTATATTGGGGGAGGGGAGGTCTAATTTCTTGTATATCGGGGGAGGGGAGGTCTAATCTCTTGTATATCGGGGGAGGGGAGGTCTAATTTCTTGTATATCGGGGAGGTCTAATCTCTTGTATATCGGGGGTGGGGAGGTCTAATCTCTTGTATATTGGGGGAGGGGAGGTTGGCTCCATACGGTCGGTCTATACTGGAGGATAGATTCCCCCCAGGTAAGGAATGACTGAATCCCTCCCAGCCAATCACAGTGAGGTATCAGGCGTGTGACTGGTGTGTGGGGGTCGGTGATGGGTCACGTCTGAGATTTGGACATGTTGATGTACAGACCAGAGATCCCCAAAATCACCCAGTAATGGGGAGATGTTGGGGGAGGGGATTAAAGGGGAAGTGACCAATAAAAGGAGGTGATGAGAAAAGAGGACACATTTATTATATTGTGGGCGGGGCTGTACTGTGTTTATCAATCAGTCATGTGACCCGATCGTCTGCAAATTCATAGACAACATAAAGAGCTTTGTACTCAGGATGATGTTCCCTGCAGATCCACTGCTTCCTCTTTACACCGACTTCTGTATTCTTATAATTGCTGCTAAAATAAATAAACTAAAAATCTGTGCAAATTCATGGAATCATTTTTGTAATATAGCAGTAAACCCCATGCGATGAATGAAGTAGGTGTAAAGTGGGCGCAGTAGATGTGCAGAGAATATGATTGGAGCCCCTAGCACTTTATATATGAATGTCTCCACATATTTTAGTGTATGTGTGATAATTGATGTGCACACACAATAGGACAGCGCTGTGACACATAATGCTCTTCTAGGTGATAAAAGGAATACTTACCTTTGTTACAGCAGCAGTCCGGTATAAGTTATTTCTGGAGGTATTTGAGTTGTTACACATAGCGCAGGTTTTTTTCTATTTATATTGGTGACATAATTGCCCAAATCTGGGGATCAGGAGCCATTTCCACCCTTTACTCTCGGCTGGGGTTCTTTGTATCCATATAACAGATGTTCTACATGACTAAATCTCACATCAATTTTACTGCAAAATCAAAGGGGCCAAAATGTCTCCTCCCCTCCCCTCCCCCGAGCAGTAATATATTTCTATCCCCCTTGGTGGGAGTGGAGACGACCCATCTATAAGGATATACAGTACATACACACACAGCACAAGGCTGTGTTCACACTACCAGATGTTTCTGCAGTTCCTCTGAGCTCCACAAGATGGCAGACAGGAAGTCTCTATGGAAGACAGGAAGTGATGTCAGGTACAGACAGGAAGTTCCGGGTGAGAGGTGAGTCGGGAGGAAGTAGTGAGGAGACGTTGCTGGAAGAGGCAGCAGAGGAGGTAATAAGATCTTATCTTCTATTTACACCCAGTAACCCCGTCATGTCCGTCCTCTTCCTCCATGGTCACTGTGACGTCTTTTATCTCCAGCAGATGATGATACACACATATATAGTGTGGAGACCTAGATTAACCCCTTCAGGGGCAGAACATTCCCCCACTTACAGGGCCGGAACATTCTCCTCATTTTGGAGGTGTGTCTAGGGTTGCCACCTGTCCAGGATTCACCCGGACAGTTCGGGTTTGGAATCATGTGTCCGGGTTTCAGACTATCTGAGACCCGGACACATTATTTAGACTGGACTATGGCTTCCCAACATGGTTACTGGCTGTAGTTGTCTAAGCTGAGAGTGCCTGTTACACTCTTTTATACCCAAAGCCAACACTAACAAACCCACCCCCCAAACACACACAGATGGGAGAGGAGAGAGGGCTCAATCGGCACCTCCCCCCCCTCTTTATCTGCCCACACTCCAATCCCCAGAAATTTAAAGTCTAGCAGTCTCAGATACATCTGGATGGGAGGTGCTGACTGCCAAAGGATGAGTGTCCTCCCTTCTCTCTCCTGCCTCTGAGTGGCTACACTAAGGTAAATCAGGGTTCTCAGAGCACCCCTTACATCAGAGTTTCCCTTTACACCGGAGGCCACAGTGTTCCCCCGCACATCAGAGTCCTCTCCGTACATCAGAGTTCTCAGTGTTCCCCATTACATCAGTGTCCCCAGAGTATCCCTTATGTTAGAGTCCCCAGAGTTCTCCTTTACATCAGAGTCTGCAGAGTCCTCCCTTACAGTAAAAGGGAACTCTCTGGATTCAGATGTAAAAGGGGAACTCTGTGGACTCTGATGTAAAGGGGGACTCTTGTTATCAACTTCATTTGATTAGAAATGTTATTTAATAGCAAAATATATGTATAGTTTATGCTATAAAAAAAAAAAATTGACACGCGCCGCTAAAGTGTTCGGGTTTGACCTGAAGAAAAGGTGGCAACCCTAGATGTGTCACCTTTCCCACCAATCACCTTCTCACCTTCTCAGTCTATACTAACAGTTATATGACGTTTATTAGAGATGGGGGTGGGGGGTATGTAGGGGGGATGGGAATGTCTTTATTTTATAAGATTCAAATAGGAAGAAAGAGGGAAAAATATAATTTGTAGTGAATGTCCTGAAAACGAATGTCTCCATAATGATCCCAGTCTCAGATCTTCATCCTAAAATGTGATCAGTAAAGTCTCCGGAGTACACGGAGATCACAGGAATATGATGTGTCCTGGCAAAGCCTAAAGACAACGTTCATCTATTATTTAGGAGAGGAGGGACGCACCCGGGAGAAATGACTCTGTGTACAGATATCTCACAGAGCGCCCCTCACAGCTCCTCCTACCTATATCCCTCCAATCAGAGAATCCTATGACATCACACTGACCTCACAGCTCCTCCTCCCAATGTCCCTCCAACCAGAATCAGAGAATCCTATGACATCACACTGACCTCACAGCTCCTCCTCCCAATGTCCCTCCAACCAGAGTCATAGAATCTGATGACATCACACTGACCTCACAGCTCCTTCTCTCAATGTCCTTCCATCCAGAGTCAGAGAATCCTATGACATCACACTGACCTCACAGCTCCTCCTCTCAATGTCCCTCCAATCAAAGTCAGAGAATCTTATGACATCACAATGACCTCACAGTCCCTCTTCCCAATGTCCCTTCAACCAGAGTCAGAGAATCCTATGACATCACACTGACCTCACAGCTCCCCCTCCCCATGTCCCTCTCACAAACAAAAGCAAGATTATTGGTCCCAGAATTCCTTGCAATAAGCTTTTAACCTACAGAGTGGGGGGCCCTGTCTGGGTAAATTATATCCCAGTGGAGTTTTGATAAAAAAGGAGACCTGATTGGTGAGGTGAGGAGGATTCATCATCAACCTTTCTCTATTGTGTGTCACTTTGAGTCTGAGAGAGTGACTCCTCCCCAGGGCTAGAACTGGTCCAGTAGTAATCGGCGCACGTACCTAGCAGTAGGACGTGTGGCTCCTGGCTCCCAGACAGGCAGGGTTTTCCACCCCCCGTCACTGCTGTCCGCTCTGCTGGAGACTCACCACTGGCTTCCTCTAGCTTCCCCTGGCTTCCTCCTTCATCCTTCTTCCAGGGAGCCTAACAGGTAACCCCTTGCTCTCAGGGCTATCCACCCCCGTGGGACCATTGGCGGCTGTCCTTTTCAGGACAAGCCGCTGCAACGGCCTAATCTCGGCGGCTCACCCCTTCGCCTTCACCCCTGCTTCTTCACCCCCTCATTTGCCATCCCTATTCGAGGCATCCCCCAACCATCTCCTCGCCTCAGTTACCGCCTCTTTTGGTGGTTTTTCTAGACATCCGTGCCAGCCTATGGAGATTCTCCGGGCTGCGCTCTAGGAAAGACCGCGGCTTCACCCTCGGCCTAGCGGCGTGCCGCTTTCCCATGCCTGCATTCACCACCAAACTGCCCAAAACCCCCCTCCCCCCCACCCCAGAAGGACACCATCCTTTTGCTGGTCACCAATTCCAGCCTTCCCCGGCATCACTGATCCACCCAGCTGACAGCCCCCAGCCTGGGTATTGCTCCCTGATCGGCGGCCATCTTGGTACACCCAGCAACGAGGGTACCTCTCATCCCCACACCCCCCCTTCACCACCCAAATAGCGCTTGATCCAGGGTTCGTCCGATCACCTCAAGGGGTCAGGAAGACCTGGAAACACCCCCCCGGTGTTTGGCGACCATGGTTATTCTGCAATACTCTGCAGAAACCATTTGGGGTCTGAGGCGATTTGCCGCAATACTACCAGCCGTCACCGAAAAAGCCCTAAGAATTGAGCAACTATTGAGAATTGATCAACGATCAACTGTCAAAGTCTCAGCCATTTACTCCAGCCTAAGCACATATCATTAGCTTTGATCAACACAAGATTGGCAGTAAAACACTGACTAGAAATCTATGATTTCATTCTACAATACGACTTAGACTGCCTCTTTATTACAGAGAGCTGGCTCACAGCCTACTGCAACACCATTCTAGGCGAACTGGTGCCAGAAATGTATCGTATTATAACCGAAAACAGAGTGGGACAAAGAGGAGGTGGCCTGGTGGTGATCCACAAGAATCACCTTGCGATCACTAAACCAGTCCTTCAAAACCCTCTTCCATTCACGGAAACCCTTACTCTGCAACTTCAAACAAATCCCCAAGGGACCGTCCACATTCTACTCTGCTATAGACCACCCAGCCCAAAATTGCAGCTTCTTCCATCATTGACGGAGTTTATCTCCACTTACACCCTTAACAGCAAACACCTCTTGCTGCTCGGGGACTTCAACCTCTGGGCCAACTCCTCACAAGACCCCGTTGCCAACGCCTGTAATGACCACCTGGAAGGATTAGGGCTACAGCAATTAGTATGTGGGCCCACACATGCTGGTCACACACTCGATCTTATTTTTAGATGAGATCTTGAAATAAACATTTTGGAAAATGAACGGTTGCCATGGACAGATCACCATGCAATAAAATTCATAATTTCAAAAATTCCCCCCTTAACAAAAACATCAAAACCAGTGACAACTCACTGGACTAGATGTCAGAAGAAGCTCCAGTCGGATCTCTTCAAAGCCACATTAGGAAAAAATAAAAAATAAATTTAACCACATCAAAAGGCCTCAGAAACACTGGAGGCCATAAACACAGCCCTATTACAGTCAGCCGACTTAATAGTGCCAAGACGTAAAACCCGCATCCGGAAAAACTATTCTAGCTGGTTTAACAACCAGCTGTCGTTACTGAAGCAAGAGCGCAGAAGAGCTCAAGCCACCTGGAAAAGAAGCTCTTCAGAGGAAAACCTCAGCGTCTACAAGGTAATAACAAGAAATTACCACATAGAGATCTTCAAAGCCAAGAAAAATAGTTTTTCCAAGGCTATCAACAGCGCCCTAAACCGCCCCTGCGAACCCTTGAAGCTGGTCACTCAGACCATGAATCCAAGATGTCTTGAAGCCCCCAATTCGGATACCCAAGAATTTTGCAATGAATTATCGGATTACTTCATTAAAGGAGTAGTCTGAAGCAAAATTTTACTAGGGGAATAAGAGCATTACACAAATTTATAACACATTTAATTATACTCACGTTTTCCTTATGGTCTTCTTCCTGGTCTTCTCGTTTTTCTCTCCGGCCGGAAGCTGGGTCTATTGATGACGCTCAGACAGATTTCTCACCGCTCCAGGTGAGCCCCGTGTGCAATCAAGGGTTGTTGAACCACCAAGGTGCTGGCAATGCTAATGATAGCAAATGGAAGGACGAAGACTGGACAGCCGCACTCCAAAATTACTTAAAATAAGTTGTCTTTTATTTTCAACTGTACACACAGTCACTGCAACCAACAAAATACAGTATGGCCGACGCGTTTCACACTTACAGTCAGCGCTTAGTCATGACTAAGCGCTGACTGTAAGTGCGAAACGCGTCGGCCATACTGTATTTTGTTGGTTGCAGTGACTGTGTGTACAGTTGAAAATAAAAGACAACTTATTTTAAGTGGAGAAAAGGGAAGACAACTGCGCTAACGTAAATACAAACGTGCTAGTCAAACCAACAACGTAAATAGTGACTCAAATGTAAAGAAAGCTGCACCTGACTGTAGTGACAAATACAGAAGAAACAAAGTGGCAAAAAGAAACAGGATGCGCTAATATATAACAATAAACTATACACAGTATTAACAGTAAGTGAAGATCTAAGTGGACAAGCTCAGGAAAAGTCCAAACATAGTGCACACAAATACATAAATGTCCAATAAGTCCCGAGGGACTGGTAAGTGATGAATTCTTGAGACAAAACACCAGTGCAAAGATGTGTTGATATCAGCTAAACGTAGACAATATTCAATGTGCAGTGCTGATAGAAGATCCTCCACCTTGCAAGCAACACTAACTGCTTACCAGAAATCCGGTGGTCTCTTAATGAAAAGAGGACCCCAGAAGGCATGTATATCATCAGATGAGGGAAGTGGTTGGCCGGAACAGTTGTCGATCCCCTTCAGACTAAAGTCTCATAAGCCGTATCCAGGTTTAAACAGTAATGGTTACTCTATGACCATCAATGTAGAACCAACAGGACTGGATATAGTATAATCCACCAAAAAAAAAACCCTTATTCTTGGACGTTGTTCGGTAAGGTGTTTGAATGGATCTTGGAATAACTGTCACAGCCGCGCCATGTAATCTCCTTTGGGTTGCCGAGTTACAGAGGATAGAATCACAAGAGGCTTTCCATGTGCACTACTGAGGTGCACAGACCGAGGTGTACAGGAAACTGACAACTTATTTTAAGTAATTTTGGAGTGCGGCTGTCCAGTCTTCGTCCTTCCATTTGCTATTGATGACGCTCGACTTCGTTTTGTTGTTCATCCGTCGCCATCTTCGCCCGGTGACTCATCAATCCCAGGAGTCACCGCGCGCTGCGCCGGCCTCCCTGCCCAGAGTCGAATACTCCCTCTGAGTTAATTTATTAATATATGTGCTGAACTGAGCTGCCATTGGCTCAGCTCAGCAAACGCCTATTGAAGCGCTGTCCTCCAATCAGCAGTTACGTACCGCGCATGCGCACGGCCGACAATCGAAAAATCGAGGGATAGTATATTTCTCTAAGCGTCCGTTGTTTTGGGGCAACAGACAGGCGAAGAGGGGGGGGGCGGCCGGAGGAGCACATCACGAGAGGTATGTTTACAGCCGCTTCCCACGCTACTCTGCATCTAATAAGGAAAGCTGTCCTTTGTCCCTATACAGTATCCCTACCTAGCCCCCATACCCTGCACTCTCTCTCTTCCCCCATACCCTGCACTCTCTCTCTTCCCCCATACCCTGCACTCTCTCTCTTCCCCCATACCCTGCTCTCTCTCTGCCCCATACCCTGCTATCTGCCCCATACCCTGCTATCTGCCCCATACCCTGCTATCTGCCCCATACCCTGCTATCTGTCCCATACCCTGCTATCTGCCCATACACTGCACTCTCTCTGCCCATACCCTGCACTCTCTCTCCCCATACCCTGCACTCTCTCTCCCCATACCCTGCACTCTCTCTCCCCATACCCTGCACTCTCTCTGCCCATACCCTGCACTCTCTCTGCCCATACCCTGCACTCTCTCTGCCCATACCCTGCACTCTCTCTGCCCATACCCTGCACTCTCTCTCCCCATACCCTGCACTCTCTCTGCCCATACCCTACACTCTCTCTGCCCATAACCTGCACTCTCTCTGTCACATACCCTACACTGTCTCTGCCCCATACCCTGCACTCTCTCTGCCCCATACCCTGCACTCTCTCTGCTGTGCTGGGCTCAGACACAACTGCGCGCCAATGTTTACAAGCCATTTTTCCAATCCTGAACTATCCGGGTCAAAACGGACAGGTGGCAACTCTACAGCATGCCCATACATAGAAATACTGTAAGGGAATGCTGTGACTTGTAGTTTTCCTCTTGAGGTAATAAGCATTTCAATATAAATACATATAATGAAATGCTGCTTACATCAAGGGGAGAACTACAGCATGCCAATACAGTATTTTTATGTATGGGAATGCTGTGACTTGTAGTTTTGGCTAAGGGATAGTTGTGGAAGTAACATATAAAGGGGATGTGTGTATTCTACTTTATTTTACCATGATGCGATGGTGATTGGTGCACAACTTCCGATTCTTCTGACCGCTGCTGATCCGGCACTACAGCATCTAGTAATGTAAGCTTTACGTGCTTACATTGCTAGATGCACGCTTCGGGGGCCGAAAGCTCATTGGAGCTCGACTATCCAATACAAGAGGACACTTTTTAAGAGGCGGGGATAGGAAAATAGGTGCGCGAGGAGGGGGCGTGAAGTATTATAATTTAGGGAGGGGTCCGAGCGGGGGAGTTACAGGGGGAGGGCAGGAGATTACAGGAAGAGAGGAGCAGGCATGCTGGGAGAGGTAGTATTATCATGGCGGCCGTGGAAGAGAACCAGGAAGTGAAGAAAACGTACGGAGGGAATAAAAGAAGAACTGCTGGGCCGATTTTCATGAAAGTGACTTCTTTTAAAAGGTATTTTTATTGGCTACAATGTGGCATATTGTGGAATGTGGCTTCAGACTACTCCTTTAATTAAAATTGAGAGAATCCGGGAAAGCATTCAGCAAAACAATACCCCCCCTCAAACCCCCCCCCCCTGCAATTATTCACACAATACCCATAGAAATTCACCAAAATCAGCAAAGTTCACTTTGGAACCCATCTCTATCTATGCCACTAAAAATATCATCGGTACTCTGAGAAACAGCCCTGCGCCTAATGATATTATCCCTACCAAACTGCTGAAGGAATGTGCCGACATCCTGGCACCTCTTATCATGCAGCTTATAAACCAGTCATTCAAGGAAGGCATAGTTCCCTCCCAGTTGAAAGAGTGTATAATCCAACCCATCTTGAAGAAACCCACCCTAGACCCCAAGGACCCACTCCACCGCCGTCCCATAACAGGCCTAAATGTTCTCTCCAAGGTAATGGAAAAAGTAGTGGTACAACAGCTGCAACAGCATCTAGATACCCAAAACCTACTTGATCCATTTCAATCAGGCTTCCGTCCCGGACACGGAACGGAAACAGCATTGGTCAAAATTTGGGACGACGCTCTCGGGGCCGCAGACGAAGGAGAATCTTGTCTTCTGGTTCTGTTGGACCTAAGTGCAGCTTTCGACACTGTAGACCACAAACTATTATTGACTCGGCTAGCTAAAGTAGCCAAAGTCGCAGAAGGTGATCTATCATGGTTCTCCTCTTTTTTGGAAAACCAATTACAAATAGTGAAATTGGGACCTTTCACTTCTGAAAAACGCACAGTGTCGTGCGGAGTCCCTCAAGGATCCCCTCTGTCGCCGGTGCTGTTTAACATCTATCTTTGTCCTCTCTTTGAAATCGTCAGCAGCCAAAAACTGCTTTACCACTCATATGCAGACGACACGCAACTGTATTTCCGCATTTGCAACAAGGATCATCATCTCAGTTTAGAGAATTGTCTCTCTTTGATAGAAAACTGGATGACAAAGAGTTATCTTAAGCTCAATGGAGGGAAAACAGAACTTCTCCTGTTTCACGCCAAGCGTAAGAATCAACCGGCAACCACTTGGACACCCCCGCCTATTCTGGGCCAAATCATCGCCACTAGCTCCAAAGTCAAAAGTCTTGGGGTCATCTTCGACTCCTACATGACAATGGACGCACAAATAGGTCAGTAGTCAGCGGATCTCACCATCTGCTGCACCTACTACGCAGGCTTATTCCTTTTATTCCCAAAGAAGACATAGCGGTCGTGGTTGGAACAATTGTGAACTCCAGACTGGACTATGCAAATGCCCTTTACCTCGGACTCCCAAAGTACCAAATCGCTTGTCTGCAAGTCGTGCAAAATACGTCCGCCAGACTTGTGACTGGAAAAAAAAACCTGGGAATCAATCTCACCTTCACTGAGAGCCCTTCATTGGTTAAATGCATCCATCGGAAAGCTCCCCATTACCTATGCGAAAAAATAAAAGCTCACAACCCCAATCACGTTCTGCGAACCACCAACCAAAATCTGCTCCAGATACGGAAAGCCATATACAAGTCCAAAGGAGAAAGAAGATTCGCGCTCCAAGGTCCCAGACTTTGGAACGCTTTACCAACCAGCATTCGGTTGGAGGAAAACCATTTAGCCTTCAGGAGAAAGATCAAGACTCATCTCTTTTGATATCAAAGTAGACAGGAACAACAAGCGCCCAGAGGCGATTTAGTTCGCATGTGCTGCGCTATATAAGTTTTCATTCATTCTGGGAATGTCATTTGATTTTACTATATGTGTTCAAATCTAGAGTTTTCCTCCTGTGAAGTCTGGAGATCCTATGATAATCACATTGTCTCCACCTCCCTCCCTGATAGAATAGAGAAAAACAAAGAAGATTCTAGAAGTCACCAGAGAGATCATCAAACTGCTGACAGGAGACATGAGCGGTCCCGGGAAGGACGTCGTGATAGAGAATCAGCCACCCCTCACATCACCGGGTAAGAGGAGACTTTATTGTAAAGGAGAGAGCAGTACGGAGGCTCCACCTAGATCCCCCATCATCTGATAAACACATAGAAACAATGTATTCAGTCAGTGTGTGTGTTTCCTACAGATGGATCCAGTAATGGGAACCCACCAGAGAGATTTCCCTATCCTCTGTATTCCCGGGATTCCACACAGGAAGGTCACACCATCCCCCACCATCATCAGGTAAATGAGAAACAATCACTGATAGTATCATTAGGATCTGTACATTATCTGCATTGTTACCATTGATGTCATTTTCATTCTATATTCAGAGTGGAGACCTGAGAGATCCTAAAGTTGAAGTGAAAGAAGAGATAAAAGAGGAGGAGGATGATGAGGATGGGGTGATGGAGGAGTCAGAGTTTCTAAAAGAACACAAAGATCTGTACCAGGACACCATGGTGGAGTCATCCAGCTACAGAGACCCCCCAGAGAGATGTCCCTGTCCTCTGTATTCCCGGGATTCCACACAGGAAGGTCACACCATCCCCCACCATCATCAGGTAGATGAGGAACAATTATTGGTAGTTCTGATTTATACACAGCATGTTTGTTACAATGAATGTTTTATTATATATTCAGAGTGGAAACCTCGGGGGTGATAATATTGATGTAAAAGAAGAGTATAAAGAGGAGGATGAGGAGTATGGAGTGATGGAGGAGTTATCAGAAGGACACAAGGATATGATGGAGCCACCTAATACCAGGAACCCCCCAGAGAGATGTCCCCGCCCTCTGTACTCCCAGGATTCCACACAGGAAGGTCACACCATCCCTCCTTATTTAAAGGTTGGTGGGGCGGAGCATCTAGAACAGCCTTTCTCAACCTTTTTTACCGCTGGGGAACCCTAAAAATTATTTTCACGTCTCGGGGAACCCCTGATAAAACCCATTCATTGGGGGTCAGTAGGAACAATGCCCCTTACTTTGGTGGTCAGTCAGAAGAATGCCCTTTTTTACAGTAATGGTAAGAATGCCCCCCTTACAGAGAATTATGAAGATCATTGGTGTAATACCACTGGCTCCTCCAAGTGAAATTGGCTCTGAACTATGTAGGCATCATCAAACAGGAGGTAAATCAGCCACAGTTCAAGGACCCCCTAGTCACCTCTGGAGGAACCCTGGTTGAGAATGGCTGATCTAGACATGGACTTGTGGGGGGATGTGTGGATTTTATAGATGTGATATCACAATAATAAAGCTTATATCTTACAGATGATATTCTCTCTCATTCTCTTGGTTTAGAGTGGAGATCCAATCGATATAGAATTTGAGGTGAAATCAGAAGAAGAAGAGAGGTATGTGAGGGATGATCAGCAGTCTATGGAGGAGTATGGAATAACGGGGACATTTATAGAGGAGGACACTCCTACAGAGATCAGCACAGGTGGGTCATTAATCACTTGACCACCGGGCACTTAAACCCCCTTCCTAACCAGACCAATTTTCAGCTTTCGGTGCTCTCACAATTTGAATGACAATTACTCAGTCATACGACACTGTACCCATATGAAATTTCTGTCCTTCTTTTACACAAATAGAGCTTTCTTTTGGTGGTATTCAAAGCTGATATCTGAATGATGCCTGTAGCTGCACCCATCATTCAGATATCCCCGCACAAAGTCAAGAATGTCATATGACGGCGGGCAGGAAGTGGTTAAAATATATTTTCCCCAGTCGTCTTCCAGGACAGCACTTGAGAGATGGAGTCCCTCCCATCGACACAGGTAACACATTGCCAAACAGTTCAAAAGGCTGTCCCTCAGGTCCCTGCTCAGTCATTGTGTTTCCTTCATCAGAGGAACAATGCTATAGGACTTCATCTCTCAGGGGCTGCCTGCAGGGAAAGAGAGGCTGTATAGAGAACTGGGTACCACCTATCACCTCCTAGGTAGTCTCACCTTTTTTGGCGCAGGGCTCGGGTACCGTCCAGCTACACCGGAGCAGACCTGTTTTCCTCTTCTTACTGGTGCCGATGTGAGCCAGTGGGCAGAATGGCGTGGTACCCCCAGGAGTAGGTGAGTGGACTTCCATCACCAGCTCTTTTCTGCGATCGCAGTGGGCGTCGGAGACGCCGATGCGTCATTTCCGGCATAATCGCATCATCACTGTGCGCCTAGAATTCAGGGTCTCCTGATGGCACGTGAAGGAGTGAAAAAGCCCGCGCTGGGCCTACACATCCCTGACTTGCGTCCAGCAATACCGGACTAGCGGCGGGATACGGAGGAACAAAGGGGGCACCATGGAGGCTAATCCCCAGGATACTCCAGAGGACATAGGCACCAGCTTAACCCAGGTAGGCTGCTGGGCATGCCCTGTACTTGGATTGTTTGTAGGCTAGGTGTGGGGCTGGGTATAGTTGTTCCATGGGGGGGGTCACTGTCCCAGGAAACTATAGCGGTGGTGGCAGCACGGGTGTCCCTTAAAGGGGAAGAAGTTGAATTTAAAATATCCATCTTATCCATTTCAGGTTAAGGAGACTTTAAGGGAGGACAAGTCAGGCTGCAGGAAGTGCCCTAATTGTGGAAGAAAATTACCCTCAGGCTATAACAAGACCTTGTGCAGGAAATGTATTGCAAGATTGTTGAAATCTGAGGCAGATTCTCCCTTGGGCAAGTTCCTTGTTTCATTTAAGGAAGAGATGGCATAAACTTTTAAATCCCTTAGGGACTTAATTTCAAATGTCAACGTATCTGCCTCCACCAGCAGTGCAGCTACTGTTTCCCCTTCAAGCCCCACAATACCCAGCTTCGGGGAGCCCCATAGAGAAAGGGAGCATAGCCCCGGGTTAGTTAGGCCTGAATCTTCTGACTCTGATTCAGACCAGACGGAAGATCAGGTTGCAGCTAACGGGATCACAAAATATAAATTATCTATTGAGGAGGTAGGTGAATTATTGAGTGCTATCTATGATACACTGGAGACTGAGGAGGAAGAAACTCGATTATCCCGGCATTACAAGATGTATGCTGCCCTGGGTAAAAAGAAGGCCAGAGTGTTCCCTATTCATAGTGTGCTCTCCGATCTAGTTTGCAAAGAATGTGCTGAGCCGGATAAAAAAGCTTTCTTCCCAAGCTCTCTCAAAAGAAGGTTCCCCTTTGACGAGAACCCAGGGACAGTCTGGAACAAAAGTCCAAAACTTGATGCTCTGCTGTCCAAGGTATCTAAACAGTCGGATCTGGCCTTTGAAGATATGGGTCATTTAAAGGACCCAATGGATAGGAAGACTGACATTGTCCTAAAAAGGGGCCTGGGATGCCTCTATGGCAGGGCTAAAACCAGCGTTAGCCACTTCCTGTGTTGTTAGGAACTTAGAATTCTGGTTATTCCAGTTGGAAGAACACCTCAAAGCAGGTACTCCTAGGGAGGATCTCCTTAAAACATTCCCAATGCTCTTCAAAGCAACCAGTTTTATTTCAGACGCTGCTACTGATGCAGTAAAGTTTACACCTAAATCTACAGGCTCGCTCAGTGGCAACCAGAAGGTCCGTGTGGATGAAGACGTGGGCAGGTAACACAACATCCAAAACACGTCTCTGCAGTGTTCCCTTCAATGGGGATTTAGTCTTTGGGCCTGAACTGGGGACCGCCCTGGAGAGAACGGTGGACAAAAATAAATCTTTTCCTATCAAAAAGAAAATTCAAGCCCAAAAAACATTGGAAAGGGGAAAAAGGCAGAGGGAGAGGGGACATACTTTTTAATCGCCCAAGCCCCAGTGACGTCAGGGTCCCAGTGGGAGGAAGAGTGATGAGCTTTCTTCCCCAATGGGACAAGACAACCTCAAACAAATTTTGTTCTAAATATAATTAAAATAGGTTATGCACTGGAATTCCACAGCGTACCACCTTCCAAATTTCTGGTGACAAAATTGCCAAGTCACTCAGAAAAAGCCAAGGCTTTACCTTTGTTCATAGGAGACATGGTGGACCAAGAAGTATTGGCACCAGTTCCTATTCACAAACAGGGTTTTTACTCACACATTTTTGTAGTAAAAAAAACCCTCATGGAAGTTTAGACTGATTATGAACCTCAAACCTCTGAACCTCTCCATTCGTTACAAGAGAATTTGGATGGAGTCAATTTATTCGATAAGAAATCTTCTTCAAAAATACCGTATTTATTGGGGTATAGCGCGCTCCTGCGTATAGCGCACACCCCTAAAGTTGCCCTGAAATTCCTGTAAAAAAAAAAAGTTATACGATTTAATACTTACAGTTTTGGTGTCTTGCCCAGCGTCCATCATCCGGTCCGGCGTTCGTCTGCGGCCTCGGTGGTGTCCTCCCGGCTTCTCCAGCACGCGCCTCAAGTCGAATCCCCGCTTCCCGCGCTCAGTTCGTACGCCTCCGCCGACATATACCGAGTGCAGTACACTCGGGTACATTCGGCAAGGCTCGGCTTCGCTCATGCTCTGTGACGTTTATGCGTGAGCACGAGCGAAGCCGAGCCTTGCCGAGTGTACTGCACTCGGTATATGTCGACGGCTCCATTCAAACTGAGTGCGGGAAGCGGCTATCCGCGTATATCGCGCACCCACGATTTTCCCCTTATTTTAAGGGGAAAAAAGTGCGTGTTTTACGCCGATAAATATGGTAAGTATTTATGGCAACCCTGGACTTATAGGGTCACTAAAGGGAAAAAATGTTTTTGCTGAAATGACTGTTTACAGGGTATAGATACATAAAAGTTAACTGATTCCTTTTAAAAATAGATAAAAATCAATCATATAATGTGCCTGCAGTTTAGTTTCACTTTTAAACTGGTTTAATGTTTCTGTGAAGTAGAGAGACACACAGAACAAAAACAAACAAATACAGGGCAGTGTTTTGTTTTTAAAATGAATCTGATTGGTTCTGAGGAGTTTTAGACCCACAGTAATGACAGCTTGGACCACAGTGAAAAGCTGCCATGAGATTTTTCATAAGGAGCCAGACAAGCAGGAAGTGTGGAGATCAGAGCAGAATTACAGCAACTTCAAAGCAAAAACGAACAATGAGGACATGAAACCAGGACTGCAGCAAGGTAAAGGAAGCGATTTAGCTAAAAAAAAAATCCTTTAGTGATCCTTTAAGGGACGCCTATTTACACATCCCAATAAGAAAGGAATGTCAAAAATTCCTTTGCATAGTGATTCAGATAGAATCAAAAATGTATCATTTTCAATGCAGAGCACTGCCCTTCAGCCTGTCATCATCTCCAAGAATATTTTCAAAAGTTCTTGGGGAAGCACTGGTCCCCTTGAGGCTTCAGTCTGTCTCAATAGTACCATATCTGGACAACTTACTCCTCACAGCCCACTTAGAGAAGCAACTCTGCCAGGATCTAGAATTGACACAATACATTCTGAGATGCTTGGGGTGGATTATCAGTCTAGAAAAATCCAATACAACTTCAACACAGAAAATTCTGTACTTGGGTTACAAAATCCTATCTGTGGAACAGAAGATAGGTTGGATATCTTCTCTTCCGGCAAAACTATGTCAGAGAATGTTGTAACGGGAGGGCCCGTGGGACCCAGAGGCTCTTGCAGGGTGTGAGGTACTCCTGTTTCAGCTTCACCGATGACTCTTGTGTCTAAAGTCATCCTATGTCCACTAGGGGCATAGGATGACTGAGAAATGATATCTTGGACTACATGAAATGGGGCAGTAATGTGAAATGGGGCAGTAATGTAATCCACAATATATACAAAATTGTCTGCAAGAACTTATTACAGGTTGTTGATTCTCAACCCAACAGTTCAATAGAAGAATGACTCATTCATGTGGGAACACAGACTGTTAAGGGGGTAATTAAGTCTGCTACTGTCATGTAAACTAACCGTAGTCTGGCTTCTAAAGACCTTCCATTGTGTGATGCTAATTAACACTGTATTGTGGGAATTTCTATTGATGATAAATGTGTATTGTATAGCAGGTGACAAGTCATGATGTCTGACTTGTCAGCTGTAGCTAATTAGCTCATGTGGATTGTGTCAGACCTGGTGCCAGAAAATCTACCCAAGATGTGTATTGGATGCTCGTTAGGAAGCATTGTATAATGTTGTGGGTGGAGTCGAGTCATTGTTCATATTTGGTTGCTGACTGTATATAAAGAGCCTGAGTTTACCATTAAGGGATGAATTTGTTTTGAACCAGAGAACAGAGCTGTGTGTGTCTCGTTTCTGGGGAATCCTAAGGGTCGTGTTCGTCTGCTGGATTGTGGAGTGTCGATAAGCTGTCGTGGGTTGGTGGGGTGGAATATCATAAACGGCGTTAACCCCTGACCGTTACAAATGTATTTTCTTCAAACAAGTCACAGTTGCACAGTAAGAGAGGTCATGTTACCACTGGGGCTGATGACAGCAGCCATCCCGGCTGTGCAATGGGCAAGGTTCCACCAGAGAGATCTACAGAAATTCCTGTTGGAACAGATGAAGGACAAAGGTCTAGAAGAATCTGTATCGATCCCCACCAAGGTGAAACGTTAGCTCTGGTGGTGAAAGGACAAAGAGAACCTAAACAAAGAGGTTCTCTGAGTCTTCCCTATCGCATCCATTCTGACCACAGATGCGAGCAGTTGGGGTTGGGGAGCTCAACACTTTCTGGGTGCAGGGCAGGTGGACACCAGAAGAAGAAAGGTCTTCTTCCAATTGGAAGGAGTTAACAGCAATCCTAAGAGCTCTACTAGTGTTCCAGGACAAACTACATGGTCACCACCTTCAAGTCCGATCGGACAGCATGATGGCAGTAGCCTATGTAAACAAGCAGGGAGGTATCAGAAGTCCTTGTTTAGTGTTGGTGGCAAAACAGATGATTCAATGGGCAGAGATTCATCTAAAATCCATCTCCGCAATACACTTGAGGGGCGAACAGAACAACACTGCAGATTTCTTGAGTTGACAACTAGTTTCGAATCAAGAATGATCTCTACGTATAGAAGTCTTCAACCTCATAGCATCTCACTGGGGGATCCCAGAGATAGATTTGTTCACAAGCAAGGAGAATACCAAAGTTCCCAATTTTTGCTCTCTATGCCCAGGAGATCAACCCTGGGTGGTAGATGCACTGTAGATACCATGGACCTTCAGTCTAGCTCATGCATTTCCACCACTTCACCTCATTCCGAGGGTCTTGGCCAAATTTCTGTCAGAAAAGACGTGTTTAATTCTGGTGGCACCTTATTGGCCCAAGAGACCTTGGTTCACAACATTACTGAAATTGACAGATCAACCACCTCTGAGGCTCCCATACAGACAGGACCTCTTGTCACAGGGACCCCTATTGCATCCTCAAGTACCCATGCTGAAACTTGCAGCATGGTTTCTGAAGAAGAAATTTTGAGGGGTAAGGGGTTATCAGAGAAAGGGATTCAAACCCTTCTTCAGAGTCGAAAGCCGGTCACTCTACAGTAACATTTGGAAAAATGTAATTCCTGGTTGGCGGATCAGGGAAAGCGGATCAGGGAAAGCCTAACAAAGACATAACAAATATATTGGTTTCTACAAGACGGGGTAGACAAAGGGTTAACCCCGAGTACCATTATGGTACATATAGCGGCCCGAAGTGTATACTTAGAAAGACGCTTGCAGAAAGATCCTCTTATTTCCAGGTTCTGTAAAGCAATCACTAGACAGAAACCAACTAAGGTAAAAGTAAATCCAACTTGGGACTTGTGAGTCGTCCTCAAAGTTTTCATGGGAACTCCATTTGAACCTATCTCAGGGGCCTCTTTAAGACTATATACTTTCAAAACAGTACTCCTTGTGGCAGTCACTTCAGCTCGTAGGGTCAGTGACATACAAGCCCTCTCCATTAGAGAGGCTTTCCTTCAAATCCTTGAAGACAGAGTCATCTTAAAAACAGATCCTTGCCGAAGGTAGCATCCAAATTCCATAGGTCCCAAGACATTAATCTTCCTTCTTTTTTCTTCTTAGATGCAACCAAATCTTTTGGACTGGCAGATTCTTTGTTCATACTTTTTTCTGTACAGTGTAAAAGACAAAAAGCTTCCAAGGCCACTATAACTAGGTGGATCAGGCTAGCTATAGCAGAAAGTTATAAAACACTGAATAAAGATCCTCCTGGGGGTGTTAAAGCCCACTCCACAAGGGCACTTTCGGCATTCTTGGGCAGAAAAAGCTGGTGCCACACCGGAGCAAATATGTAAAGAAGCCACGTGGTCAAGCTTCTCCACCTTTTAAGGCACTATAGACTAGACTTGGGCCCAGATTCACAGAGTGCAATGCGCACATTACACCGTCGTAGAGCAAACGCCGTATGCCATGCCAACGTAGCGCGGAGAGGCAAGCATTGCATTCAACAAGCTATTGCTTGGTGTGGGTTTCGAAGGCGCACGCCGGCGTAAGTGGAAGTGGGCGTGACCCCGTGCAAATGATGGTCCGAGTGCTGGACAGGAATGCCAGCGTGGAGCAGTGTTTTTATGCCCGGCGTATCACGAACTGCACATGCGCCGTGATGTGGACGCATGCACAGCACCCCTCTGCGCCTGCTCACAACCATGCTGGCACAACCGCCCAAGCTATGCCGGATGACCATGTACACCGTGAACATAACATACACCCAGCCAGACGCATGTCCAACGTACAATATGGCAGCTTGTGTTCCCTGGTGCAGACCTGTGCTTGTCTGTTGCCGGGTTGCGCCTCATGTATGGGGAAAAACTTTACGCTGGATGTACAACTTTTTTTTAACAAACCGGGGTTCTTTTATTGAACAAAAAATAAATGTACAGACAGCACATGCGACCATAAAAATAATCTGCTGACACAGTCGGCAACAGAACTAGATACATAAAAAGATCACCAACAGATGACATGTGAAAGTATTGCAGTAATAACAGCCTAACCTCAACTGCACTCCAACTATCAGAGCACCCAGACAACCCACACCTCCCAGAGACCGGAGAGGGGGAGAACAGAATTAACCACTAGGGGTCCCACCCCGAGGGAAGTAGGTAGTAGGAGAGAGAGTCCCCTTACAGGGACAGCCACGCCTGCCACACCATGTCAAATTTCCAGGGACAACCTCTGCTAATGTATGTTAACTTATAGAGTGGCAGAGCAGCGTCGATCATGGCTAACCAGGAGGACACAGACAGAGGGTCGGGAGACAACCACTTGCAGATAATCGCTTTTTTAGCGTAGAACAACAGGTAAGCAATAAGTAGCTCACTATGGTGTGATTTTTGGTCATCATCCGGTATACCCAGAAGGGCCAGCTCTGGCGTTAGAGGGAGCGACAGATCTAGCTTAAGGTTTACCAACTCAAATACTTCCCTCCAAAAGGCCTGCAGTTTGGGACATCCCCAGTTCATATGCAAAAAGTCGCCCATATGTACTAAGCAGAGGGGACAATGAGGATCCCTGTCTGGGTATATTCTTTGTAGGCTAACTGGCGTAAAGTACACCTTATGCAGCAATTTGACTTGCAGCAGTTTATCTCGAGCCGAGACAACTAGCTTAGGGCAATTTTCAAACGCACCCTCCCAGTCCTCTCTATCCAGGGTAGGGATATCCTCCCTCCACCGAACCCACAGGTTCTCAAGCTTCGGTGAGTCATTCATAAGCAGGACCCTGCACAGAACCGAAAGCGGCTTCGGCAAAACCTCCTGTGAGAGAACTTCCTCAACAGGGTCAAGCGGCAGCGAGGGCCTAACCGGGAACTGAGCTCTGGCCGCATGCCGAAGCTGAAGGTATCGAAAGAACATCCAGCCCGGGAGGCGAAAGTCCCTCTGATGCTGCGGGAACGTTAACAGCACGCCCTCGGGCATAATGTCGCGTAAGACCTTCACCCCGAATCCCGCCCAGACCTGCGGATCAGGAAACGTCTGGAAGTGAGGCAGTGATGTGTTACCCCAAAGAGGTTGCACTGGGGACCATCTATTCTCCCCTGGGAAACGCTTCCTAGCCGCCACCCATACCCTGTATGTGGCGACAGTGGGAATCGGCACCAACTCGTAGGTGCGAGTCCCCCTATACACCAAATTGTGTTGATCCAACAACGATCCCGCCGGACGTACAACTTACGCGCATCTCGTGTAGCATGCGTCGGGCACACGCATGTTCATGAATCACCGTATTTCCCTCATTTGCATGTTTGAATGGCTAATCAATGGGAGCAGCACCGTGCGCCCTGCCCATATTTTTGCCCATGCTACGCCGGCGTGTGCAAGCTACATCGGCAGGGTGTAGCCTGTTTTTAGGTGCATGTTGGTGTGGGTCTGGCGCACACATACATTGGTGCACATTTGCACTTGCATCGGCGTAATGTGCTATACGTCGGAGTAAATGCTTTGTGAATCTGGGCCATGATGTCCAGTCAGGCTCAGGCTTTTGGGTGGAAAGTCCTCCAAGCTGTGGTCCTGCCCTAATCTGGTGAGTCCTTGGGGATCCTCTCAAGGGCTGTCCTGAAAGACAACTGGGGAAAACTGGAGTTAGTACTCACCGGTAACTCCTTTTCCAGTAGTCTTCCAGGACAGCACGATCCCCCCCTTTTAGGTTATGTTGATGCATTAACATGTTAACCTGTTGTGGTTATATTTTTCAGTTCCGTCCTTCGTTTTTGGTGAATGACTGACCAGGGACCTGAGGGACCACCTTTTGAACTGTTTGGCAATGTGTTTGCTGTGTCGATGGGAGGGACTCATCTCTCAAGGGCTGTCCTGGAAGACTACTGGAAAAGGAGTTACCGGTGAGTACTAACTGTCCATTTATACAATATTTATAACACATAACATGTACATACCAAAAATGACACCCCAAAATAGATTCTCCTCCTCCTCCTCCTGAGTGCGGCAATACCACATGCGTGAGACTTCCACAGCCTGGCTACATACAGAGGCAGAGTACAGCAGATCATGGCAGGGTATGGCTGAGCATGGATGGATGGATGTGACTGCAATCATCACTGAGCAGCGCTGTGGGCACTACAGATCCAGCCCACGGGGCTGCTGCCAACGATATCTCCCCCTCTCCTCTCACACTGTACCGATCGGTACACAGAGGGGAGAGAAGAACCAGCATCATGACATGTCACCGGTTTGTTTACAAGTGATCGCTCCGTCATTTCATGGAGTGATCACGTGGTAAACGGTCGCTATCAGGGGCCGTTTTCTGTTATTGACGTCCTCCCAGGGGGTGCGATTCTAGGAGGATGTCAATGTATGCCCTCCCAAAATTAACGAACCGGTCGTTAAGTGGTTAACACTAAAACATTCCTCCACCCATACTGCTCACTGATTGGTCCAGTGTAGGGCGGGGACTGGGTGATATCAGCCTGTAATCCCCTGGTCACTTTCCTGAGCTGTGTTCCCCGTCCTGTATTCCTGTATTTCTCTCGGATAATCTTCCTTCTCTGTGCTGCAGACACAATTTATGTCTCTAGACTGGATTTATGGAGATTCTGGGGATCAGCAAAAGGTTGATTTTCACCATAGATGTTACTCTACCTAGACACCTGGGGTATGTGCTTTGGGTCTTCTGCCCCATATCGGGGTCTAGTATGATCTCTGACAGAACAATTCTCCCAGGATTACTTGCTCTGTTGTCTGCTGGCTGTGCTGGGTGGAGGGATATGTCTGTATAGTCTCAGGCCGCGTACACATAACTGGTCCATCCAATGAGAATGGTCCGACGGACCGTTTTTATCGGTTCACCGCTGAAGTGGCCTGATGTGCGTACACACAATCAGTTCAAAATCCGATCATGTCAGAATGCGGACACATAAACCATGTACAACGTCATTATAAAGGGAAAGGCCGAAGCCTTTGGCGCTGCCCTTGAGTCCGCTTTTGCTAATTCCGTGTAACCGCATGTTAGTGAAGGTTTGGTTAGAGCCGATTCGCGCTTTTCAGTCTCCGTGCTTTTACAGGTTGTATAAATGCGCTGCAATAAACGAGACACTAATTAAAAAAATGCCGAATGTGCCATGTCAAAAACGAATGTGAGTTTTACAAGAACGAGTGCTTTCGTCCCCTCATTTAGACTGAGCATGCGTGGGTTTTTTAACCGATGGTCGTGCGTACTAACCATTGGTTTGGACCTATCGGTCAGCGGTCCATCGGTTCGATTTTAAAGCAAGTTCTCTAGTTTTTGTCCGAAGGACAACAGATCGATGGGCCGTACACACTGTCGATTTGGACCAATGAAACTGAACTTCAGTCCGTTTTCATTGGGTTTGACCGATCATGTGTACGCGGCCTCAGACCGAGTGCAGTCTCAGGAGATGGGAGGCAGCAGTGTGGGATCTCTGCAACTTGTCTCATGTAAACATTTCGGCCAGATTCTCGTAGATCTGCCCTTTGTTAGCGTAGTGTATACCATTTACGCTACGCCTCCGCACTTTTTACGGGCAAGTGCTGTATTCTCAAAGCACTTGCTCCGTAATTTGCGGCGGCCTAGTGTAAATGGGCCGGCGTAAGGCCGTGTAATTCAAATTAGGAAGGAGGTGGGCGTGCTGTATTTAAATTAAGCGCGCCCTCCTGCCGGACGAACTGTGCATGCGCCGCCGGTAAACATAGCCCACTGCGCATGCTCATAGTACGAAGCAAATACATTGGTTTCGACGTGAACGTAATTACCGCACAGCCCTATTCGCGATAGGGCCAAGCGTAACATTGCAACTTAGATCAGACGGTGTAAGTGACTTACGCCAGTCGGATCTATGCCAAATTTATGCTTAACTGATTCTAAGAATCAGTCGAATAGATAGGAGGGCTCAGAAACAGAGATACGATGGTGTATCTGGAGATACAGCGTCGTATCTCTTCTGAGAATCTGGCCCTTCATCATCCACTGGTAGGAGATCAGAGGAGCCATTTACTAGTTACCTTGAGAGGGGAATTGTAAGGTCCTCAGAGACAAAGCTGCCTGATGTAGGTGGAGTCCTGGTTTAGGGGAACCAATCAGCTCATGTCTAGTAATAATCTTTCTATTTCTATTTTAGTAGATGGACAGGAGATGAGGAAAACCTCAGAGGATTGTCTCACTTTGTCTCCAGACTGTAAAATAGAAGATGAGGACATCACACAGTATAGTCCAGGAGAAAACCCGACTACCTCAAATGTCCATCCGGCACCACACAGTGTAGATGGACCATCGTATTCCTCTTATCCTGAGGAACCTCAGACTGTGCGGGATGGTGCCGGACCATCGTATTCCTCTTATCCTGAGGAACCTCAGACTGTGAGGGACAGTGCCGGACCATTGTATTCCTCTTATCCTGAAGAACCTCAGACTGTGCGGGACTGTGCCATCTTTCCAACAGATAAGAGATTTTCCTGTACTGCGTGTGGGAAGAGTTTCCCTTCTAAAGCCCATCTTAATAGGCATAAAAGATCTCACATGGGGGAGAAGCCGTATTCCTGTCCTGAGTGTGGGAAATGTTTTTCAGATAAGTCCCATCTTTCCACACATGAGAGATCTCACACGGGGGAGAAGCCGTATTTCTGTCCTGAGTGCGGGAAATGTTTTACACAGATATCCAGTTTTTACAGACATCAGAGATCTCACACGGGGGAGAAGCCGTATTCCTGTCCTGAGTGCGGCAAATGTTTTTCAGAGAAGTACAAGCTTTCCACACATCAGAGATCTCACATGGGGGAGAAGCCACATTCCTGTCCTGAGTGCAGGAAATGTTTTTTACAGGAGTCCCATCTTCACGCACATCAGAGATCTCACACAGGGGAGAAGCCGTATTCCTGTCTTGAGTGCGGGAAATGTTTTTCAGGGAAGTCTAGTCTTTCCAGACATCAGAGATCTCACACGGGGGAGAAGCCACATTCCTGTTCTGAATGTGGGAAATGTTTTTCACAGAAGTCCAATCTTTCCACACATCTGAGATCTCACACGGGGGAGAAGCCGTATTCCTGTCCCGAGTGTGGGAAATGTGTTTCAGATAAGTCCAGTCTTTACACACATCAGAGATCTCACACGGGGGAGTATCCATATTCCTGTCCTGAGTGCAGGAAATGTTTTTTAAATTCATCCAGTCTTTCCACACATCAGAGATCTCACACGGGGGAGAAGCCGTATTCCTGTTCTGAGTGCGGGAAATGTTTTTTAAATTCATCCAGTCTTTCCACACATCAGAGATCTCACACGGGGGAGAAGCCGTATTCCTGTTCTGAGTGCGGGAAATGTTTTTCACAGAAGTCCGATCTTTCCAAACATCAGAGATCTCACACGGGGGAGAAGCCGTATTCCTGTTCTGAGTGCGGGAAATGTTTTTCACAGAAGTCCGATCTTTCCAAACATCAGAGATCTCACACGGGGGAGAAGCCGTATTCCTGTTCTGAGTGCGGGAAATGTTTTTCCATGAAGTCCAGTCTTTACACACATCAGAGATCTCACACGGGGGAGAAGCCGTATTCCTGTCCTGAGTGTGGTAAATGTTTCTCACGGAAGTGCAATCTTTCCATACATCAGAGATCTCACACGGTGGAGAAGTTTTATACCTGTCCTGAGTGAGGGAATTGTTGCTTACTGAAGTCCTGTCTTCCTGTACATCAGGGACCCCACACAACCCTTCAGGTGTATTAGTGAGTGCGGAGAAATGTCTTGTATATAAATGTTGCTGGACATCACAGCTCTCATGTGGGGAAGAAGCACACCCTGATATACACCTCAGATATACAGGCATACCCAACTTTAAGTACACTCACTTTACATACACACGCTGGTATGACCTTACTTGCAAGTGTATGTAAATTGCCTTACAAGTACTGTATAGACATTTTGCAGCCGCAGTAGAAGGAGCTGAAGCTCCGAGAGCATAGCCCACCCTGTTCCAGTGTGCCCCCGACACCCCCACTGAACACTAGAAGTGAAAAAAGGTATTTATTCACTTTAAGTACATTTTCATTTTACATACATGCTCTGATCCCATTATTGTACTTAAAAGTGGGGTATGCCTGTACTCCATGGCTGATCTTCATCATGTAAGAAACAGTTCATAAGGAGATCAGAGATCACCAAAGACATGGATGAAGTGTTGTACCGTGTTGGCCATTGATAGCAGGAGAAAAATAAAAATGAAGTCATTACCTCTCATTGGCTGAGTACATTTTGGGGTGGAAGATTTCACAAACACTTGGAGGTCGGTATAAAATAAAAATAGTTGAATGAATGTGAGCGGCCATGATGAATATTGGATGTATTTTATTTCATACACTGATTTCTTTGGCTCCATCTAGTGGCCATAAAGCGTTATTGTGCTATTTTTACTGATTGAGGTATTTCATGAAAAATACAGTTTTATGGCCACTAGATGGAGCTGACAGTCATAGGAAATCACTGTGTTACATTCTAGCAATATGTGTAAGAGCTGAATGAATTTCCTATAAGTAGAGCCCTCAGTTTGCTCTGTCAGACATGATTTCATACTAATACCTGAGATCATACTCATACACTTATCAGTACAGCAGATATTGGGGGATAGAAGGTAAAGTGTATGGAAGCCTCACCTTCTAATACAACACATTCACTCTAAAATAGAAATGAAAGGCAAAACATTTGTGTATAGAAATAAAATATATTAGAAGTACTTTTCTCCCCTTTTTTATAAGTGATCACATTCCCTCTGTTCTCAGCTGCATAAGAGTTGGGATAGGAGAAACAGAAACACACCGGTCTTCCCAGTGAATGGCTGTGCAGGGGGGAGGTGGTAAGCGCAAGTCTGATCATTGGAGGAGAGCGGGTTGACTTCCAAGCTCAGTACAGCCAGAAAACTGACTATGCTGTGTTGTCCTGCCTAGTGTGGTCAGTTCTTAACCGGAAAGTAGAGGGAGTGGCAGGATCACCAGGGATTTCACACAAAGGAAGCAATACAAAGAGAACAGGAGACTTCTTCATACCAGTACATGGGACAGCAGACACAGATCAGGAAGAGGAAATGTTGGACTTGTATATTCTTTACCCAGTTCAGCCTTGGGACGGTTTTACCCCCCTCCCTTCATGACCAGCCCAGGCCATTGTTTGCTATGTAACACTGCGCTCCTTTACCTGGTAATTGCTCAGTCATGTGACGCTGTACACAAATGACATTTATATTATTGTTTCACACCAATAGAGATTTATTTTGGTGTTTTTTGATCACCTCTGCGTTCTTTAATGTTTTATTACATAAACAACAAAAATGTATTTTTAAATTAAAACAATATTTTTACTTTCCGCTATAAAACATCCAACAGAAAAACAAAAACATCAAACTTCTTCATAAATTTTGGCCAAAATCTATTCTGCTCCGTGTCTTTGGTAAAAAAAAAAATCCCAATAAGTGTATATTGACTGGTTTGTGTGAAAGTTATAATGTCTACAAACTATGGGATATATTGGAATTTGTATTTGTTTATACTACTAATGGCGGTGAACAGCGACTTCTAATGAGACTAATATAGTGTGACGGGAAATCTGACACTCACTGACATCACCAGAGACAATACAGAGATCAGTGATAATGCTATACACTGTCACTGTACTAATGACACCGGCTGGGAACTGACATCACCAGTGACACCAATACAGAGATCAGTGATAATACTATGCACTGTCACTGTACTAATGACACCGGCTGGGAACTGACATCACCAGTGACACCAATACAGAGATCAGTGATAATACTATGCACTGTCACTGTACTAATGACACCGGCTGGGAACTGACATCACCAGTGACACCAATACAGAGATCAGTGATAATACTATGCACTGTCACTGTACTAATGACACCGGCTGGGAACTGACATCACCAGTGACACCAATACAGAGATCAGTGATAATACTATGCACTGTCACTGTACTAATGACACCGGCTGGGAACTGACATCACCAGTGACACCAATACAGAGATCAGTGATAATACTGTGCACTGTCACTGTACTAATGACACCGGCTGGGAAATGACATCACCAGTGACACCAATACAGAGATCAGTGATAATACTATGCACTGTCACTGTACTAATGACACCGGCTGGGAACTGACATCACCAGTGACACCAATACAGAGATCAGTGATAATACTGTGACGGATTAGGTAAAATGCCCATTTTCTATGCATCTTTTCTATACTATAAAGTCTATATTTTTCCTGTATATAAACTGCTTTTATATTCCTTGCTCAAAATGGCCGCTAGTAGCCCCCCCCCTCCCATCGAGTGAAGAATGTAACTAAAAGATGGCGCCTCTGCACAGGACTACACCCTATCTGATGACGCTCAGATCCTGGAGGAAGTTCACCTTACATGGACACAACCAATCAGAAGCTCTGAGTATCTAGATAACATTATACTAATGATACATTTGCTTACAGCATTAGTCTCTCACCTATAAACCCCCCCATGTATCCGGAACCAATAAAGAGAGTATCATCAATCTGAGCACAGTCTCAGTGTGGTCCTTTTCTCGTGCATGCACTACATCATATAGGCCTAATCAGGATGGGGGAAGATACTCACCAGATGATCAGTCTGATCCATATCAGCTGGCGCCCTAACGTGGGGCCCCGGGTTGTGAACCAACGGACAGCCAATCGTGAAAGCGCAGAGGTGGACCTACATGGACGGGCTGGAGATTGATGACCTTCAGAGTACGGTAAGACATACCTTTCAGTACCTTACCAGTACGTGACCCATCGCCTTTGTTGGTCTACTTCTGTGTCTGATGGAATGCCCAGATGGCACAAAACCCCCCCAAATGACCCCATTTTGTAAAGTAGACACCCCAAGCTATTTGCTGAGAGGCATGGTGAGTATTTTACAGCTCTCATTTGTTTTTGAAAATTAAGAAAGAAAAGAAAACATTTTTTTTTTAAATTTTCAAAACTTTGTGACAAAAAGCGAGATCTGCAAAATACTCACCATACCTCTCAGCAAATAGCTTGGGGTGTCTACTTTCCAAAATGGGGTCATTTGGGGGGGTTTGTGACATCTGGGCATTTCATGGCCTCCGAAGCTGTGATAGGCAAATATTTACACCCTTAGAAGTCCTGAAGGCGGTGATTGGTTTTCGGGGCCCCGTACGTGGCTAGGCTCCCAAAAAGTCCCACACATGTGGTATCCCCGTACTCAGGAGAAGCAGCAGAATGTATTTCGGGGTGTAATTCCACATATGCCCATGGCATGTATGAGCAATATATCATTTAGTGACAACTTTGTGCAAAAAAAAGAAAAAAAAATGTTTTGCAACTTGTGTCAAAATATAAAATATTCCATGGACTCGACATGCCTCTCAGCAAATAGCTTGGGGTGTCTACTTTCCAAAATGGGGTCATTTGGGGGGGGGGGGGGTTGAACTGTCCTGGCATTTTATGCACAACATTTAGAAGCTTATGTCACACATCACCCACTCTTCTCACCATTTGAAGACAAAGCCCTTTCTGACACTTTGTGTTTACATTAAGGGCCAGATTCTCAGAGGCGTTACGACGGAGTATCTCAGATACCCCGTCGTATCGCCTTTTTTTTTTAGTCGTATCTATGCGTGTGATGCTGAGCATCACTTTTGCATAGATACGCTTCTACATCCGACAAGTGTAATCCAATTACACTTTCGGATCGTAGGTGTAATGACAACTCCGGCCACTAGGTGGCCTTTACGTTGTTTTTTCATTTGCATATGCAAATGAAGTAGTACGCCGATTCTCGATCGCTTTTACGCCGCCCCGTCGTCGCGTACGTCGTTTTCGTTCGCGTAAGGTTACCCCAGCTTCTATGTGGAGTAACCTTACGAGGTCCCGTCGGATGCCATGTTAAGTATGGCCTCGGGACCGCGTCGTGTTGTGCGTCGTTTACGTCGTTTGCGTACGTCGATTCTCAATGGGGCTGGCGTACGCTGCGATTACGTCGTTTACATTGAGAAAATGTGACGTCCTTTGGAGCATGCGCACTGGGCTTTTTCCCCGGCCGGCGCATGCGCAGTTCGTTCGACGCGGGGGCGCGCTTAATTTAAATACAAGCCGCCCCATTTGAATTGCGCGGGTTTACGCTGCGCGATTTACGCGACGTAAGCGAAACCTACGGAGCAAGTGCTTAGAGAATAAAGCACTTGCTCCAGTACGCAGCGGCGGCGTAGTGTAACTGGCTTACGCTACGCCGCCGAAAATATTGGAGAATCTGGCCCTAAATCTTTATTTTTATTTTTTTTAAAGAAAATGTATTTGAACCCCCAAACATTATTTAATTTTTTTTAAAGAAAAGGCCCTACAGATTAAAATGGTGGGTGTTGCATTTTTTTCCACACATTATTTGCGCAGCGATTTTTCAAATGCATTTTTTGGGGAAAAAATACACTTTTTAAATTTGAATGCACTAAAACACACCTATATTCCCCAAATGTTTGATGACATAAAAAAGATGATCTTAGGCTGAGTACATGGATGGATACCAAACACGACATACTTTAAAATTGCGCACAAACGCGCAGTGGTGACAAACTACATACATTTTTAAAAGCCTTTACAGGTCACCACATTAGATTTATAGAGGAGGTCTACTGCTGAAATGACTGCCCTCAGTCTGACCTTCGCGGTGATACCTCACATGTATGGTACAATTGCTGTTTACATGACGCCAGACCAACGCTTGTGTTCTCCTTTGCGTTAGAGCGGGGGGGACAGGGGTGCTTTTTTTAATTTATTTTTTCTTAATTATTGTATTTTTAAATTGGATCCAGTGGATGCAAAGGAGGGGGTGTCGGAATCCATCTTGCCCCACATAGCACCCTTCAGGTACTTCACCCATCCCCCTCTCCGTCACTCTCCTCATTTAAGGCGCACTGCATTCATCAATTTCTCTAAGGATAGCTGTGATCTTACGCCCCCCTAGACTGGTATCAACCGCCCCCCTAGACCGGTATCAACCGGACCCCTAGACCAGTATCTATCGGACCCCTAGACCAGTATTTACTGGACCCCTAGACTGGTATCAACCTTTCTTGATGACTTCTCTGCCTGGCTACCCTACTTCTCTCTTCTGAAACCCCCACAATCATTCCCTAGTAATACTAACACTCCTGCTACTTCCAAACCTCTCAGTCTGACTTCCTTGGAAATGAAGTGATGGATAGACGCTTCCACTCACTCTGAAGGCAATACCCTTGTCCTTGTTTTCTCCCACCTATGCAATTCGTGAGACCTCTCCAATTATCCTTTCCCTCTCTCTGATCACCACCTTATTAGTTTCACTTTCTCCTCTCCCTCCAACCACCTAACAGCTGCCCATAGAAACCTACTTCATCTAAACCCTTCTCTTCTGTGCTACTGACCACCTCTATGACAAAATCACACCCCTGTCCTGCACCGACCTATGCACTTTGGTCTACAACCATTCACTTATAGCCTCACTGGACACACTGGCCCCCCTCACTACACACAATCAGGCCCCGTCCCCTTCAACCCTGGAAAACAGATGACACTAGAAGTCTGAAAAAACACAGCCGTGCTCTTGAGCTCCTGTGGCGTAAGACGAAGTCCCAGATAGATTTCAACCAATATAAATCTTCCCTCCAAAAATACAATTCCTGCCTCCTCATTGCCAAGCAGACCGATTTTATCACTCTCAATAACAACTTATCACCCTGTCCCCCTCAACTCTTCTCTATGCTCATCCCTCTACTTCATCCTCCACCCACCAACTCACTCACTGCCCAGTACTCTTCACTGGTTCTCTTCCTACTTATCCAACTGCACCTTTTGTGTTACCTACAATTCTACTCCCTCCTCTTCCTTTCTCTGTTGGGGTCCCCCAAGGTTCTGTTCTTGGATCTCTCATATTCTTGTTCTACACCTCTTCCCTGGGCAGCTGAGGTAGCCTCCCATGGCTTCCAATATAATTTCTACGCTGAGGACACCCAAATGTATCCCTCTTCCCCTCAGCTCACTCTATGAGTCTCCTCACGTATCACTAATTTACTGACAGACATATCAGCCTTATGCTGCGTACAGACGATCGGACATTCCGGCAACAAAACCGTAGATTTTTTTCTGACGGATGTTGGCTCAAACTTGTCTTGCATACACACGGTCACACAAATATTGTCGGAAATTGCAAACGTCAAGAACACTGTGACGTACAACGATCTGAGAAAAATAAAGTTCAATAGCCAGTGCGGCTCTTCTGCTTGTTTCCGAGCATGTGTGAAATTGTCTGCATCGGAATTGTGTACACACGGTTGGAATTTCCGACAAAAAATTTTGTTGTCAGAAAATTTGAGAACCAGCTCTCAAATTATTGTTGTCCGAAATTCCGACAGCAAATGTCCAATGGAGCCTACACATGGTCAGAATATCCGACAACAAGCTCCACATTTGTCATTGGAAATTCCGAGCGTGTGTACGCGGCATTAATGTCACACCACTTCCTCAAACTAAATCTATCCAAAACCGAGCTCATAATATTACCTCCCCTACGTGCTCCTTCCCCTGACTTCTCCATCAAAATCAATGGCTCAGCTATCATCCCATCCCCACCTGCCAGGGTGCTAGGTGTAATGCTGTACTCTGAACTCTCCTTTCAGCCCCACATCCAATCACTTTCCAGAGCTTGCGACCACAACCTCCACAACATCTCCAAAATACTCCCCTTCCTAACCAATGACACCACAAAGCTCCTAATCCACTCCCTGGTCCTCTCTTGCCTCCCTTCTCATTGGCTTACCATTACATAGGCCACCCCCCTTCAGTCCATCATGAATGCTGCCGCCAGACTCATCCACCTTACAAACCGCTCAGTGTCTGCTACCCCTCTCTGCCAATCCCTCCACTGGCTGCCACTCATCCAACTAATTAAATTCAAAATAGTAACAATAACTTAAAGCCATCCACAACTCGGCCCCCATCTACATCACTAACCTAGTCTAAAAATACCAACCTAATTATTCTCTTCGTTCCTCCCAAGGCCTCCTGCTCTCCAGCTCCCCTGTCACCTTCTCCCATGCTCACCTCCAAGACATCTCCAGAGCCTCTCCAATCCTCTGGAACTCTCTACCCCAATCTGCCTGACTATCTTCTACTCTATTCACTTTCAGACGGTCCCTGAAAACTCATCTCTTCAGAGAAGCCTATCCTGCCTCCACAAACAACTGTACATTTTCTTCAACACCCACAGTTATTACCTTTTGTATCACTTGACCCTCCATCTTAGATTGTAAGCTCTAATGAGCAGGGCCCTCCGACTCCACCTGTATTGAATTGTATTGTAACTGTACTGTCTGCCATCTCATTGTAAAGCGCTGTTGGCACTTTATAAATCCTGTATAATAAAAATAAAACGATATGACTGCCAAGTCCAGTCTTTCTCAGTCAGGGTTCCTCCAAAGGTTTCTAGGGGGTCCTTGTCACTTCCTTGGGCTGTATATGGAAGTGTCACCTACCAGTCATTTCTGGATACTGAAGATTGTCATCATTGCACCGACACACACTGTAACGGTCTCCACCGTTTACGACCTTCCATCCACCCACGACAAGCTTATCCGACACTCCACAATCCTGCATACACGATCCATTCCATTTCCCAGAATAAAGACGAGACACAAGCTCCGTTCTCTCTGGTTTCAAAATGTATGAATACTTTAATGGCTTCTTCTCAGCTTTTTATGCAGTTACAAGCATGTAATAGTAATCAAAGGGACAATGAAATATCCACCCCCCTAATCACACACTAAGGCTAATTACTAATTAGTGTCCTAGACATTTTGACACCGATCTTGACGAGACACATTCCTTTAGATAATGACATCAAAACACAATACTATCACACAATGATTTGACCTCAACCTACATCTTTAGACAGATGTACTGTCTCTGGCAGAAGGGTCTTAACACCTGGGCATCAATAGGCTATCACACAGTGTTATCACACAATGAAGAGGTCTTGGAGCAGACCTGAATTAACACCTTTACACAATGGACAATGAAATGTCTAGGAGTAGATGCAATTGACACCTTTCAAAAGAATGTTTTCCCACATTGAATAACCAACAACTTGTGATATCTCAAGACATCCTGCAAACATGAATTATTATTAATGTCCCATCTCATGTAATACATGAATTATGATTCACTAGCCACCCCATGCCCAAAGGGGCACAGGGTGGACTCAGACCCAAGAGCTATCAGTGACGCTGACACAGGAGTATCCCCCATCCTTCCAAAGTCTTTGGTTGTCACAGGTCATCCCGTTACACACACAATTTATTTCATTTAACATATTTTTTATTATAAATACAATTCTAACAAGAGTACAGAAAGAAATGAATAAAATAGTAAGAGAAGAAATCCAATTGGTGGGGAAAATGATGTGTCTGGAATGTGGAGGCGGAGTCATTATTAATTGGTGTACAATACAATACACAACATGTTACATTATTATGTATAAGCACTGTATTTTGGTGTGAAACGCGTCAGTTCTTTTCTGGTTTTTGCTGTGACATGTTGATGTTGTGATCTGTTTTATTATAAAGGAACATTTTTTTGGAGTGCGGCCGTCCTGGTTTTTCTCCATACAATTTTGCATACTATTGCAGTGCCTGCACCCAGGGTTTGGATCCTACCTTTCAGCTTTAGCCCCTTGGGACCTCTGAGCGGTTAACTTTTTCTCTCATGTTACATTATTATAACAAAGTATTGTAGAAAAGATCACACCATAGAAAATGGGGGAAAGGAGAAAATAAACCCGGATATGAAGGTGACATTTGTGTACGAGGAACACCTTAACAATTACCACCATTTTATTCTCCAGGGCCTCTGCTTTCAGAAAATATATGTTTGGGGGTTTTATCTAATCTTCAGGCCCAAAATCTGCATTTTACCATGTGTGCAAAAATAATGGAAAACCAGCTCTGGCAGTGAAAGGGTTAATGTGATCTAGATGGGATGACTCTGCTGTGGTCACACTCTAATCATTAGAGCTCCCCCTAGCTGCAGCCTGGTAATAACATTGCTAGGAGGTCTATTCATTTATCTGCTCCATACTTCCCATCTTTATATAAACGTCTCCTGACATTTAGGGGTCTATTCATAAATAATTGTACAGCAATTTTCCGGGTGAAAATACATGTACATTCCTTCTGTGTGAATGAGGAGAAAATGGAGTTTAATTGGCTATTTGCTGGTCGAATAATTTCCATTGATTTAAAATAGAAAATACTACATTTGTCACTAGCTGGAGATAATTGCTATTATACTTAGCGCTATCTAAAGCCCAAACATAGTATTTCTCATTTTATATCAATGGTTAGTGTAATAGTGTTGTCTTATGTAAGTTCTATCCTTCAGTGTGTCCTGTACTGATAAGTGTATGAGTATGATCTCAGGTATTAGTATGAAGACATGTCTGATGAAGGGAAAAAAGACGTCTGTTTTTCAAAGAATTTATTGGACTAATGTGACAATCATTCATCCAGCTGTTACAATTTCTGGCTGTGATCTAACAGTTATTTCTTATGATCATCTAGTGCAGGGGTGGCAAACTCAAATTCATCGGGGGCAGCATCAGCAGTTTGGTTGTATCTGAACTCTACTATAGTGTTCAGTCTGAGCAGTCTCCAAGTTTACTTGCGCTGCATATAGACGCAGCGCAGGGTTTAGAAGTGCGCTGTGCAGGGTTCAGAAGTATGCTATACGCAGTGTGCAAAAATTAATTTCATCCCTCCTCCTGGGTTCTAACCTCACCACCCCCTCAAAAAAAAAAAACTCTGACATCTATGCTCTCTCCATTTTAACAAATCAGCAGATAAAGATCCTCCAATCACCTGGTGTTGGCGTTTCAATCATCCCGGCACCATTGTTGTTATGGTATCAGGATGATTGAAGCACATTATTTCTAATATTGCATTGTAATATAAAATGAAATCATTCAACTCACCATAATGCTGATTCAGTGGAAGCCCGAAGTCCCTCCTTGCATCAGGCATTCCTTCCGGAGCGCCTCCTTACATCAGGCGTCCCCCACCAGCCAAGTCCCCCCTTTACATGAGGCGTCCCCCACCAGCCGAGTCCCCCCTTTACATCAGGTATCCCCCTTTACATCAGGCATCCCCCACCAGCCGAGTCCCCCTTTACATCAGGCGTCCCCCACCAGCCGAGTCCCCCCTTTACATCAGGCATCCCCAACCAGCCGAGTCCCCCACCAGTCGAGTCCCCCCTTTACATCAGGCGTCCCCCACCAGCCGAGTGCCCCCTTTACATCAGGCATCCCCCACCAGCCGAGTCCCCCCTTTACATCAGGCGTCCCCCACCAGCCGAGTGCCCCCTTTACATCAGGCGTCCCCCACCAGCCGAGTCCCCCCTTTACATCAGGCATCCCCAACCAGCCGAGTCCCCCACCAGTCGAGTCCCCCCTTTACATCAGGCGTCCCCCACCAGCCGAGTGCCCCCTTTACATCAGGCATCCCCCACCAGCCGAGTCCCCCCCTTACATCAGGTGTCCCCCCTTACATCGGGTATAATCCCCAGCAGCAGAGGCCGCGGACCTCTAGCAGCAGCGACGGCGCTCTTCAAGAAAATGGCGGCCGGCGAGCACATTGTCTCTGCCCGGCCGCTGACCTCTAGTGGCAGATGCCAGCGACGTAAAAAAATCAGGGGCCCGAGTCATTTGAGGATAAGAGAGATCCCCCCTGACAAGGCCTGGCGGGCCGGATTCGGCCCGCGGGCCTTGTGTTTGCCACCCCTGATCTAGTGGCATAATCGGGTGTTTTTCCTGAAATACCTCAATTAGTGCAATACTGCATTATGTTCACTAGATGGAGTCAAGGAAATGAGGGTATGGAATAAAATACGGCCAATATTCTTCACAGCTGGGTGAATGTCGGTCATAACCGATCAACTATTATTTTTTCTTTTTTTTAAAACAGACCTCTAAGTGTTTGTGAAATCTTACACCACAAAATGTACTTATTTTTCTCCTGCTATCAATGGCCAACACGGTACAACACTTCATCCATGTCTTTGGTGATCTTTTTAATTCAAATATTATTTATTAGTTTTCTGCTTTCCACAAGTATACTACAGTTTACATGCCATACATTCTTGTATACAAAACCAGTGATTGCGACCTATTTTGTACGCCTTTTACCTCTACCCCCCCCCCTTCTTATTTCTACTCGTATACGCACATTTCACTATAATTTCTACTTTTACTTATTTTGTTTTTTTCCCTTTTCTTTCCTTAATGTCTTTTTACATAATTAGCACCATATTGTCTCTCTCACTATCACCTCTCTCTTGCTCACATACCTCTCCCCATCTACCTAACTAGCTTCCTCTCCTCTACTTAGGGTGGGCAGCCCATTCTATTCAGCCATGGTTCCCACAGCATCTTAAACTTGTTAAAGTTGCCTTGTCTAGTTAAAGTTACTTTCTCCTTCCATACTGTAGCATTTATCACGTTTTCCCATTCTGTTACTGTGGGAGTTTTCTCTGCCTGCCACTTTTGTGCTATCAGTTTCCTGGCCTGGAACAGGCACCTTATAGGTGCTACTTTTCTGCCTCTTTGCTCAAACCTCTCCTCTATACACCCCAATAAACAGACCCTGGCCTCCAGTGCCAAGTTGATCCCTAAGGTAGTGTTTATAATCTCTAAGGCCTCGTACACACGAGGCAATAGATTTGTTCAAAACGGTCTGTCCGACCGATTTGAACAAATCTGTCTGTTTGGATTTTGGTTTGCTCGCGTGTACACACGAGCAAACCAAAATCCCCGCCAGCAGACGGCACGCTGACGTGTCGGTGACGTGTCGGTGACGTTGAGACCGCCACATCACCGCACCAGGAAGTAAAACACTTCCGCGCATGAGCCGAATGCGGTGGTAAGTGTACTAACCAGCAGACATGTCGGGCGGACGGATTCCCACCCGATAGATTTCAAAGCATGCTTTGAAATCTGTCGGGTGGCCAAATCCGTCGGCTCGCCCGTACACACGATCGAATCTGTCTGCTGGGGCGGTCAAGCAGACCGTTTTCAGCAGACAGATTTGATCGTGTGTACGCGGCCTTATACTTTGACCCAGTATCTATGTAATTTTGGGCATTTCCACACCATATGTATAAAATCTCCTGTGTTTTGGCATCTGGGGCATTTATCATCTGCTTTCCTGCCAAAATGATATAGCCTCTTTGGTGTGTAGTATACTCTATGAAGTAAAAACAGGTGTGAGACTCTCTGTGATGGGGCGAGTGACACTAGTTTCCCTGCCGCGAGTATCTGTTCCCATTGCTCAGTTGTTATTTGGCCTATATCTTCTTCCCACCTTTGTTTATTTTTTCCAATCTTTCTCCCCCTATAGACCCTATAAACCCATTGCTCAGCTTTGCATACAAGTCTGAGATGGTTCCCTTAGATATCTCAGACTCAATTAGCCGTTGGAGATGGGACATTTTTTGCCTTATTACCAGGTTGGTCCTAAATTGAGCCTGTAGGGCATGTCTAATCTGCAGGTAGGTGTAAAACAGGGAGTTTGGTATGGCATATTCTTCTCTTAGTACTGCAAAGGGCTTCAATGTGTTGTCTGTAAATAATTGGTCCAATCTGGTTATGCCTAGCTTTTCCCATTCTTTCATCTTCCCCATATTTACAATCTCCTGCAGGTTTTTGTTGTCCCAGAGTGGAGAATATTCTGTTAACCCCTTGTACCCCAGGTCTGACTTGCCTGCCTGCCAAGTTCTCTTGACCAAATTCAGTGTTGGGTTCTTAACTGGGAAGGAGTCAGCCTCCAAGGGTTCTATTTTGGACCTGTGTGGGGACCCCATTAAAATCAGTTTCCCACTGGCATTTCCTCCCCCTACGGTGCCGCACCCTCCCAGGTGCTGTAATTGAGCTGCTAGAAAATAGCTGTGGGGGTGTGGAACTCCCAGACCTCCCATGTTTGTTGGTAATTGTAGTGTCTGGAGACTGATCCTGGCTTTCCCCTTCTTCCAAATCAGTTCCCTAAAAAGGGTCTCTATTCTTTGAAACCATACCTTTTCTATCCACACAGGTGAATTATGAAATACATACAGCAATTGTGGCATCCAGATCATTTTTATGAGATTGCTGCGTCCGGCTACCGATAAAGGGAGTCTGCCCCAAATGTCCGCTTTCCTTTTGAATTTGGTCAGAAGTGCCTCTAGATTGTTACTTATGTACTGTTCTGGGTCGCGAGTTACAGCTATACCCAGATAATCCATTTTTTCCCTTTGGTGAGCTCTGATCTCCTTATGAACTGTTTCTTACATGATGAAGATCAGCCATGGAGTATATCTGAGGTGTATATCAGGGTGTGCTTCTTCCCCACATGAGAGCTCTGATGTCCAGCAACATTCATATACAAGACATTTCCCGCACTCACTAATACACCTTAAGGGTTTTGTGGGGTCCCTGATGTACAGGAAGACAGGACATCAGTGAGGATCAAATTCCCTCACTCAGGACAGGAATATGGCTTCTCCCTTGTGTGAGTTATTTGATGTCTGGAAAGACTGGACTTTATTGAAAAACATTTCCCGCACTCAGGACAGGAATACGGCTTCTCCCCTGTGTGAGATCTCTGGTGTCTGGAAAGATAGGACTTCTCTGAAAAACATTTTGTGCACTCAGGACAGGAATACGGCTTCTCCCTCTTGTGGGATCTCTGATGTGTGGAAAGATTATACTTCCGTGAAAAACATTTCCCACACTCAGGACAGGAATATGGCTTCTGCCCCGTGTGAGATCTCTGATGTGTGGAAAGATCAGACTTCTGTGAAAAACATTTCCCGCACTCAGGACAGGAATATGGCTTCTCTCCTGTGTGAGATCTCTGATGTGCGTCAAGATTGGACTTCACTGAAAAACATTTCCCACACTCAGCACAGGAGTATGGCTTTTCCCCCGTGTGAGATCTCTGATGTCTGTAAAGACTGGACTTCTGTGAAAAAGGGTTCCCGCACTCAGGACAGGAATACGGCTTCTCTCCCGAGTGAGATCTCTGATGTGTGGAAAGATAGGACTTCTGTGAAAAACATTTCCCACACTCAGGACAGGAATATGGCTTCTCCCCCGTGTGAGATCTCTGATGTGTGGAAAGATGGGACTTTCGTGAAAAACATTTCCCACACTCAGGGCAGGAATGCGGCTTCTCCCCCATGTGAGATCTCTGATGTCTGTAAAAAATGGACTTGTTTGAAAAACATTTACTGCACTCAGGACAGGAATACGGTTTCTCTCCTGTGTGAGATCTTTTATGCACATTAAATTCAGGTTTAAAACGGAAACACTTCCCGCACTCAGAACAGGAATACGGCTTCTCTCCCGTATGAGATCTCTGATGTATAGAAAGACTGGACTTCTGTGAAAAACATTTTCTACACTCAGGACAGGAATAAGGCTTCTCTCCAGTGTGAGATCTTATATGCACAATAAGATGGGATTTAGAATGGAAACACTTCCCGCACTCAGTACAGGAAAACCTCTTCTCTGTTGGAAGGACGGCACCGTCCCTCACAGTCTGAGGTTCCTCAGGATAAGAGGAATATGATGCTCCGGCACCGTCCCGCACAGTCTGAGGTTCCTCAGGATAAGAGGAATACGATGGTCCGGCACCATCCCACACAGTCTGAGGTTCCTCAGGATAAGAGGAATACGATGGTCCGGCACCGTCCCGCAGAGTCTGAGGTTCCTCAGGATAAGAGGAATACGATGGTCCATCTACACTGTGTGGTGCCGGATGGACATTTGAGGTAGTCGGGTTTTCTCCTGGACTATACTGTGTGATGCCCTCATCTTCTACTTTACAGTCTGGAGACAAAGTGAGACAATCCTCTGAGGTTTTCCTCATCTCCCGTCCATCTACTAAAATAGAAATACAAAGATTATTACTAGACATGAGCTGATTGGTTCCCCTAAACCAGGACTCCGCCCACATCAGGCAGCTTTGTCTCTGAGGATCTTACATTTCCCCCTTCAAGGTAACTAGTAAAAGGCTCCTCTGTAGGGCGGCAACTAATGATTATTTTCAGAATTGATTAGTTGGCCGATTATTGTTTCAATTAATTGGATAAAAACCTGAAAAAAAGTTTGGTGTATAATGGAGTTCATATTCTTGCAATCTATATAGTGATAAATATAAATCTCCAGATATATAGTTGGATATTTAATCTACTCTGAGAATAACAGACAAATAGATGTATTATTAGAGGGTGAATCTGCTGGGGGCTCCATCGGTCAAAAAAAAAAAGAACAAAACCTCTGCCCCACCCCTGTGGCAGTTCCGGAGCCTCAGGGTGAGAAGGTGGTGATCACTCCCCAGCTGCAGATTACAGAATGTATGGACTGTTCAGAGGATGTTATGGATTATGCACCCCCAGCAGAAGTGCTGGCAACAGGGCAGAGTGCTAGCAATCTCTGCCCAGCACCGGAACCGACTGTGGAGTTCCCGGGAGCCGGGGCAGTTGGCCCCTCTCCCCAGCAACAAGCTGAGGTAGTAAAGCTTTTACTCCCAGCTGAATCACTGGCAGCAGGGCAGGATGCTACTGGCTGCTGCACACAACTACAGCTTGAGCGGATATCGGTGGATGGAACTGTGGTCTCCACTCACAACAACCCAGCAGAAGAGTTGGCAACAGAGCAGAGTGGCCCGGGCCTCTTCTCTTAACTAACAGAAGAGGGGATTCCTGTGGTAGTGGATGGGACTGCGGTCTTCACTGACACAACCCCAGAAAATGGTGCGGCACTGAGACAGGAGGATGTCAGCCTTGCTTTGCAAGCACCGGGGGATTTTCACCTACCACAAGTGGATGGGACTTTAGTCTCCACTTGTATGCCCCAGGGATGGGGGGCAGTTGGCCCAGAACCCCAACAGCATGATAGACTGAGCCCAGTCACCCTGTCTTCTCTCCAGAGGCTGAAAGGACTCCAGGGAGGAGGGCCAGTCCAGGCCTCTTACCATCAGTGGGTATGTTCTCTGAGAGAGGCAGAGGTTGGCTGGGTAAGTAATGCTCTGTTTGGGACAATTTATTTGGGGTACGGTATGGATACCGGCATTGGGGAACTGGAACTACTGACTAACTTCAGAGTCAACCCGTCTGGTGTCTCCTACTGTGTTAGGCCTCGTATACACGATCAAATCTGTCTGCTGGAAACCGTCCCAGCAGACAGATTCGATCGTGTGTACGGGCGAGCAGACGGATTTGGCCACCCGACAGATTGGAAAGCATGCTTACC
The DNA here is from genome assembly GCA_029574335.1 of Rana kukunoris. NCBI lineage: Eukaryota > Metazoa > Chordata > Amphibia > Anura > Ranidae > Rana > Rana kukunoris. The sequence goes on along the minus strand of CM056052.1, from coordinate 6,926,316 downwards.
AATCCGTCGGCTGGGAACCCGTCCGCCCGACATGTCTTCTGGTTAGTACGCTAACCAGCAGACATGTCTTCTCGCACACGTGCCGAATGGTTTCGACGCATGCGCGGAAGTGTTTTACTTCCTGGTGCGGTGACGTGGCGGCGTCAACGTCACCGACACGTCAGCGCGCTCTCTGCTGGCGGGGATTTTGGTTTGCTCGTGTGTACACGCGAGCAAACCAAAATCCAAACAGACAGATTTGTTCAAATCGGTCGGTCCGACCGATTTGAACAAATGAATTGCCTCGTGTGTACGAGGCCTTAGTCTCCTGCCAAAAGGGGAGAGGTGTGACAGACCTAGCCGGGACAGGGGCTTTTGGAGAGGACTGAATGCGAGCCTCTTGCCGTCCGATTATGGGCCAGGGCCTCAAAACAGGAAGGCAGATGGTTTATCCTGGCAGACAGTCCTGGAACCTTAAGACTACTTTTCCAACATCCTCGAGTTGACCCGTTTCTGTCCCACTGTGGCTGTTGAACTGTTTCTCCGGGGGAGTAATGCCATGGACCTTGGAATGCTAAAGTCTTTCTATTCAAACTACCGGGCTATTGTGTACATTTATTGCCCCCTGGGGCTTCTGTCTCAATACACATAACCATCTTTCAATGTCATGGACTTTGGGATGCTAAGTGAGCTGGCTTGTGAAAGACTTTTCAATGTGTTCTGCAGGTGAATAGCTGTTGTCCGAGATGGGACGTCTGGGGGGGGGGGTAATTACCTCAACTGAATGTCTTTTAGAATGTGATTGAAGTTCATTGTGTGTGTGTTAAGATGCACTGTGTTTACACTTAAAAGATTGTGTATTGTTCTAAAGGTCAGAAGTCTCCTTTCAGGAGTATTGAATTAGCATGTCATTATCTAAAGGAATGTGGCCTCTCAGGGTAGTAATTAAGTCATGTTAAATAGACCGGTGACAAAGTGTCTCTCTAAAAATCTGTATGGAAGCCCCAGTGTGTGATAAGGGGGGGTGGAGATTTCATTGTTACTTTGATGACTGACAAGCTTGTAAACTGTATATAAAAGTGTGTTGTGTACTTCTATTAAAGGAGTCCTGTTTGAACTTACATACAGCCTGCCTGGTGTCTGTTCTAATGGGTCCGAACAGCACATAGCTGTAGTTCAGATCCCGGAACCTTGGATGACTGAACCATCAGACGTTGCGATCTGCAATCTGATCCATTAGTAGCAGAGGAGTGTCGGGAGATTGGATCCGAGCGAGCAAGGGTCTCGTCACAAAGGTACAAAGTATAGTATAGAGCTCTCCTATAGGATTGCCTTATAGATATACATTTTTATATAACGTTACATGTATATATATTTATATTGTTAGATGGTATTTTATGAGGTTGTAAAAATATGAGATTGGAGATATATAGAATAGTTTTAGTTATTGTGTATTCTACTGTTGCACGTATTGCAGTGTATATGAATGATATGCAGGTTAAACATAGGGGTGACAGCAATGATTTATGCATTAGTAATTAGACCAGATGTTCATTCTAGTAATTTGCCATAAAAAGTGTACACAGCGTATGTTACACTCGGGTGTACAAGTCATGTATACTGTCTATACCGAGTGTATAGTGATCCCCAAGCTGAGCAATGATGGCCACAGATGTGCCCCTGTTGATATAAGCGGTTTGCACTTGGAGGGTTCATTTTTACACTGTAGGGTATTGATATAAAAACCGGGACGTCGCGCCATAATGCCACGCCCTCAGAGGAAGTCGTGATGATGAAACGTGTAAGTGCGTGACCTTAGGCCAACCAGAAGTGACGTTTACTTTTCATGGCCAGGAGACAACCGGAAGTAAGCAGTGGACGCTGTCTTTCTGAGTTTTGTGGGTCCTGTGCTGGGTTGAACGCCTTTTTGAAAGCTGATACTTTTAAAGTAGTGATTGATTGATACATTTTTTTGGAACATGTCATTTTGAATTTAAAATAAATGAGAGAGAAAAAAGAATTACACTATGTGAGCCCCTTTTTTCTGTTTGCGTCCCTGTGGGAGATCCAGTACAAGTTCTGACATCCTCCTACAAACAATTGCCCAGGGGCCAGATTCAGGTAGATGGGAGTTTCTTTACTCCAGAGTAACGCATCTCATTTACGTTACTCTGCCGAAATTTTAGGAGCAAGTGCTGTTATTCAATGCATCCCAGTGCGCATGCTCCAAATTCTGTCAGTGAACGTCAATGACGTCACATCCCCATTCATGAACTTTTTACGCAAGCGACGCGATTTTTTTTTTTCGACGCGATGACGACGGCTATACTTAACATAGGATACTCCACTAGGGGGCTGCTTTATCTATACGCCGCGTATCGCTTCCGGAAACGTCGTAAAGTCACTGCGTCGCGCCCGAAAAAGATCGTGAATTGCCGATTCCCGCTCATTAACATATTTTTTGAGCGTAAATCCGCGGGAACGCCCCCAGCGCCATTTTTAAGTTGAAGTAACGATGCGATGGCGAAATTCATTTACGATGCTCGCATCGGAACTCCAACCCGGCGTTTCTTGTTTTCTGGTTACAGAAAACAAAAACGCCGGCTTAAAGTGACAGTTAGGCTGGCGGATCAATGGATACTCCAGCCTAATGCCGCGTACACACGGTCGTTTTTTGCGATGAAAAAAAAACGACGTTTTCTGTGAACTAAAAAACAACGTTTTTGAAACGTCACTTTTCAAAGACAATTTTGCTTACACACCATCGTTTTTTCACAAAAAGCGAGGTTACGTTCACCACTCTTTTCCATTGAAGCTCGCTTCATAACTAGCTTCTGGGCATGCGCGGGTTGAAAAACGTCGGTTTGAACGACGTTTTTGCTACACACGGTGACTTTTTGTGAAACAAAAAACGACGTTTTGAAAAACGACACAAAAAATTCAAACATGTTGGAATTTTTTTTTGGTCGTTTTTTTTAAGACAAAAAACGACTATTTGCCCACACACCATCAATTTAAATGACGTTTTAAAAAACGTCGTTTTTTTTCATCGCAAAAAACGACCGTGTGTACGCGGCATAACTCTACCTGAATCTGGCCCTATATTTGTAAGATCTAATAATTCCATAGCACTGAGTTAGTGGAAGAAGGCCAAGGTTTTCCCTGTATTGTGAGATTATAATCAATTTGTTGTTTCAGCCCTACATCTCTGAATCTCCTACCAGCTCATTTCTTTATTGATGGCCCTTAGTCAGAGAGTGAGGAAACAATGAGAACTGTCTTTTATAGGAGTGACAGTGATGAGGGGATTATAGGACGAGTGTCCCCACCCCCTCTATCACTCATTGACATCTTCCCAACACAAGAAGTCCTGCACTTCCTTATTTAGTCCATGATTTAGTCATGAATAACAGTGGGGCTGAGCCCCACCAGAGGTCAGAGAGTGAGGATGGGGGAGAAGAAAAAAGATGAAGACTGGACTGATGCTGAAGACCACCATAATAGGGTTATGGACTCCTCCCTCATTATCACTTTCTGTTTAAGGTTTCAAAGTTTGAGGCGGTTATCACATGATTATCACCATATAAAAAACTGTGCTCCAATCAAATCATCAGATATAAAATGTCCAGCTGGTAGAAAATGGGTGTAAAAGAATTCAGGGCTATGTAATGTACAACATATTATATAGGATACAACAGTTAGAATGTTATAGTATCAGAATAATGTAATATGCATAGGTTATATAGTGTAAGGCTCAGCCCTCAAACTTTTCTAGTGGAAAATGATGGTTGCCTGCCTCTGAGGGGGGCAGGGGGGGGGAGCAAACACCACTGTCAGGTGGGGGTTAAACAGGAGCCGTTCTCCCAGCCAGGGGAAGAGAGGAGAGGAACTGTCGAGCTGGCCAATCATCAGAAAGTGGGGATTGCCCACTGTAACTGCTTTCATTTGAATTGCTGGGTTCCTGGCGCCCCTCACCTTCACATACAGCCCCGCCTCCTCAGCCAGCACCGCTCACATCACACAGTCCCGCCTCCTCACCCAACGCACTTGATAGACAGAACGTCGGTCCAATGCCGAGGGGTGCTGGACAAGGAAGCAGGACTGTGTGTTGGTGAGCGGCACCGGGAACAGATCGACCAGCTTGACTCTTTCTCTGGACAGGCGAGGCTGTATTGATGCACACGGGTGAGACTGTACTGACGGGCACAGGTGAGACTGTACTGATGGGCACAGGTCATGGTGTGCTGAGGGGCACTGATAAAGTACTTAATATTTATTTTTATTCTGCATAAAACATTTAGTTGTAATTTCATGAGATAATTTATGAGGGTATGTTTAGGGGCGGGGACTTGTTGGGTTTTGTGGAACAACTGGTGGTGAGTAACCCTTAAGGTCTGGCTAGTAGCTCAGGGCTTACAATTTTGAGCCCTTGTGTAAGGGTCAGGACTCATAATATTGGTATTCAGTAATCAGTGGTGGATGAAATGTTTATATGAGACAAGTTGCAGAGATCCCACACCGCTGCCTCCCATCTCCTGAGACTGCACTCAGTGACTTGGGTCTGAGACTATACAGACATATCCCTCCACCCGGCACAGACAGCAGACAACAGAACAAGTAACCCGGGAGAATCGTTCTGTCAGAGATTTCACTAGACCCGGTTATGGGGAAGAAGACCCAAAGCTCATACCCCAGGTGCCTAGGTCTAGTAACATCTATGGTAAAAATTAAAAAAAAAGTTTGCCAGCTGAACCCCAGAATCTCCATGAATCCAGTCTAGAGACATAAAATGTGTCTGCAGCACAGAGAAGGAAGATTATCCGAGAGAAATACAGGAATACAGGACTGGGAACACAGCTCAGGAAAGTGACCAGGGGATTACAGGCTGATATCACCCAGTCCCCGCCCTACTCTGCACCAATCAGTGAGCAGTATGGGTGGAGGAATGGATTTAGTGGTAATGACCCACCTGTGCTGATCTCTGTAGGAGTGTCCTCCTCTATAAATGTCCCCGTTATTCCATCCTCCTCCATAGACTGCTGATCATCCCTCACATACGTCTCTTCTTCTTCTGATTTCACCTCAAATTCTATATCGATTGGATCTCCACTCTAAACCAAGAGAATGAGAGAGAATATCATCTGTAAGATATAAGCTTTATTATTGTGACATCACATCTATAAAATCCACACATCCCCCCACAAGTTCATGTCTAGATGATCCGTCCCACCAACCTTGTAACAGTGGGGGATGGTGTGACCTTCCTGTGTGGAATCCCGGGAATACAGAGGGCGGGGACATCTCTCTGGGGGGTTCCTGGTATTAGGTGGCTCCATCATATCCTTGTGTCCTTCTGATAACTCCTCCATCACTCCATACTCCTCATCCTCCTCTTTATACTCTTCTTTAATATCAATATTATCATCCCCGAGGTTTCCACTCTGAATATATAATAAAACATTCATTGTAACAAACATGCTGTGTATAAATCAGAACTACCAATAATTGTCACTCATCTACCTGATGATGGTGGGGGATGGTGTGACCTTCCTGTGTGGAATCCCAGGAATACAGAGGACGGGGAGATCTCTCTGGGGGGTCTCTGTAGCTGGATGACTCCACCATGGTGTCCTGGTACAGATCTTTGTGTCCTTTTGGAATCTCTGACTCCTCCCTCACCCCATCTTCATCATCCTCCTCTTTTATCTCCTCTTTAATATTGACCAGTGTGGAATCCTGAGGACGGGGACATCTCTCTGGTGGGTTCCCATTACTGGATCCATCTGTAGGAAACACACACACTGACTGAATCCATTGTTTCTATGTGTTTATCAGATGATGGGGGATCTAGGTGGAGCCTCCGTACTGCTCTCTCCTTTACAATAAAGTCTCCTCTTACCCGGTGATGTGAGGGGCGGCTGATTGTCCATCATGACGTCCTTGTAGAGATCCTTGTGTCCTTCTAAATCCTCCCACTCCTCCATGGAGAAATAGACAGTGACATCCTGACACCTTATAGGAACCTGACACACACAATGATACAGTCACCATCCAGACACAAATAGTAAAATCAAATGATTTTTCAAGAATCCCCCTCCTATCCTCTCTGGTCAGGTCTACATTTCATTAAAGCTCTACTTCAAGAACCCCCGCACTCTGTAGGTTAAAGGCTTGCTATAAGGACATGTGGACATCTTTACATAAAATACAGGATCAACAGTTCTGCTTGGTCGGCCCACATTCTAAGACCACCGCAAAAAAGAGCTGGATGGAGGGACATTGGAAAAAGGAGCTGTGAGGTCAGTGTGATGTCATAGGATTCTCTGATTGGAGGGATATAGGTAGGAGGAGCTGTGAGGGGCGCTCTGTGAGGTATCTGTACACAGAGTCATTTCTCCCGGGTGCGTCCCTCCTCTCCTAAACGGAAAGATGAACGTTGTCTTTAGACTTTGCCAGGACACATCATATTCCTGTGATCTCCGTGTACTCCGGAGACTTTACTGATCACATTTTAGGATGAAGATCTGAGACTGGGATCATTATGGAGACATTCGTTTTCAGGACATTCACTACAAATTATATTTTTCCCTCTTTCTTCCTATTAGAATCTTATAAAATAAAGACATACATATTCCAATCCTCCCAAAAAAAACATCCCCCACCACATATAAAAGTTGTATAATCCCTTAGTATAAACTGATGAGGTGAGAAGGCGATTGGTGGGAAAGGTGACACATCTCCAAAATGAGGAGAATGTTCCGGCCCCACAAGTGAGGAACTCTTCTGCACCTGAATGGGTTAATCTAGGTTTCCACACTATATATGTGTGCATGAATCTAGTCATGGGCACTGTAGCCACCCCCTATTCAGGTGTTCAGTCCCTTTTTGTACGCTGGGCTCCTGAATTACAGCACAGGGGTGTTGTTTTTGAACTACCCGGTTAGAGCCATTGGCTCTAAATGCTTCAAAAAAGGTGAACTGCAAGTGCAAACCATTGTGCTCGCAGTCCATCAAGGTGTGTTAGCAAAGCAAATTAATATTTGTTTTCTAACACAGAACTGCCTCTCAGCCAATCAGGAGGCACAGATGTAATACCAGTCACCTGGTTGGCTGAAGGCAGAGACAATCCCATTGGGTGCCTAGCAGAACAGGAAGAAGACTTGCGTGGAGGACACAGGAAACTTCACCTCGCTACCCGTCCCATAGCTCGTCGCCTGACCCGCCACCGTGACGGGGTAAGTGACGGCAAAGGGGGCACAGTGGCTGCATATTATGGGCACAGAGGCTGCTATTGATGGGGCACAGTTGGCTATATTTGCTGGGGCACACAGGCTGCATATGATGGGCACAGTTGGCTGCATATGATGGGCAGAGTGGTTGCAATTTATGTTTCAGTATTTTTCAGTTTGTTTGCACCCCCCAAAAATGTTGAGCACCAGCCGCCACTAGTATGTATCATCATCTGCTGGAGATAAAAGACGTCACAGTGACTATGGAGGAAGAGGACGGACATGACGGGGTTACTGGGTGTAAATAGAAAATAAGATCTTATTACCTCCTCTGCTGCCTCTTCCAGCAACGTCTCCTCACTACTTCCTCCCGACTCACCTCTCACCCGGAACTTCCTGTCTGTACCTGACATCACTTCCTGTCTTCCATAGAGACTTCCTGTGTATAAGTGAGATCACCATCTTGTGGAGCTCAGAGGAACTGCAGAAACATCTGGTAGTGTGAACACGGCCTTGTGCTGTGTGTGTATGTACTGTATATCCTTATAGATGGGTCATCTCCACTCCCACCAAGGGGGATAGAAATATATTACTGACTAGTCCAGACTTTATTAGCCAGGGATCCTCCAAAGGTTTTGTGGATGCACTTATTATGAGGGTGATGGAGGTCTGGTGAGTGCACAATCTGAGTGTGAGCAACAAGAGAGCATGGCATTAGTGTTTGGGGAAGGAGGTGTTTTGTAGTCCAATACTCCTGGTTTTCTGGAGCATATACTGAGATTTGGAGGAAGAAGCTCTGAAGGTGTTGGAGACATTTATTGGCGCTGATATCATTTATTGAGGTATAAAGGAGACTGTGGAAGGACTTTGATGTCACTTTATGGTTTATCACTGGATACTGATGAGGTGAAATGCGTCGATGATTTATCACAGAGGTTGTCACATCTTTTACTTTGATAATAAGAAGGCGGGATTTATGGATATAAGGGGAGGGGTCATTGTATTTATCACCCATTTCCCGATGCTGGATGATGCGAGAGGCTGACACTCAAAAAGAAGTCTTGTCTCTGCCAGCTGGGGAAATAGCGAGTGGGAAAACTAGATGTTGAGATTTGAATAGTAAACTCCTCCATTGTTCCTGGTCAGCCGGGGAAATATTGACTCCCAGACCTTCCCAGACAGAAAACTGATTGGAGGATTGGAATAGTAAACTCCTCCATTGTTCCTGGTCAGCCGGGGAAATATTGACTCCCAGACCTTCTGTTGTGGCAATCTGGGGGTGTGCAAATCTTGCCTTGTGCTCTAAAGCACATTCCCAATCTTAAATGAAATAATGCCATGTTTAAACTAAAAGATTTACTCACCATACATTCCATGCCCATCCATACCAATCAAGAGACATTACAACAGCTTGCTCTCATCCATCGCTCCCCAGCATCTCTGCCCTTAGCAGCAGCTAGCTCCATTTATTTATAGTGTCAACAAAAGTAACAAAAGAAGGTGGTGGCTATACAAAACAGCCAATCAAACATGTTTGTATACTTTCAAAAGAACCAATCACAGACATGTGATTCAAAATAATGCTAGCAGTGAGGTGTGCAACACAGCTGGGTGCTGAGCCATGCTATGTAAAACAAAAGACTCAGAAAGCATGGCTCAGCACAAAGCCATCTGCAAGCCAAACTGTCGCCATCTTTGCCAACCATACTAAAATCATGGATAAGATACCCATAAAATCTGTATAGTTATGCTACAGTTTTCATGTACGCAGATCTGTCCACTCGGAGTCATTTAATGCAGTCGACAAGAAGTGGCCAGTTCCTTGCTGAGGCATAAATGAACATCCCGAAAAGGAGCTCGCAAATTGTTGTCCATGAAAAGGTGTTGCGCCAATGGCCTTCCACCAACATCTGTATGCGTGAATACGCTCACCTGAGCGCATTACAGCAAAACTGACACTGGGGGGACATCTGACAACATACATTTATAGAATTTTCCACAACAGTCCCTCCTTTTTTTGTCATATTCTCCCAAGTGTCCCGCGATGATCTTCTTTACACCTGGAAACTAATCAGTCCTTACAGTCCATAAAAAGGAAAACACGGCTTGACATGTAGACTCTGTTCTTCAGGAGACATGACATAAGGAGGACACAACTTGGTGAGCTGTAGTAATCGCAGATTGGGTATGGATCCTCTGTGTCTTGTCCGTGGGTCCGGCTCCGGGGGCGTCTCATCTGGTACGTGGTCATCTGCTCTGGGGCGTCTCATCTGGTACGAGGGTTGGGCTTCGGGACGTCTCATCTGGTACGTGGTCATCTGCTCCGGGGCGTCTCATCTGGTACGAGGGTTGGGCTTCGGGACGTCTCATCTGGTACGTGGTCATCTGCTCCGGCTCTGGTCACGCGTCCAATCAGGCAACAGGAGCGCTCATCACGACATAGAAAGAATAGAAATAAAAACGACATGAGTACATGTATTCCCATTTCAATCAACCACGAACCGCTGAAAAAAAAGAATTAAATCCCCTCAGATTCCCAGACCCTTCAAAGGACTCCCAACCTTCATTCAGTTACAGCTCTGGCTTTGCCTTGTAGGGATCCAAACCTTATCCATATGGGCCTGAACTCCAATTCCCAGTATCCCCCGAACCAGATATAACAATATTTACTTGTAAATTCCCAGAAACCCCCCCTTGGACTGTCAGAACTTCCTTGTAGCTTCAACAGTTACATGAAACATTCCATCCTCAATAGGTGTGAATTGTTCAAACGTATCATAAGCTCAAGCCCCCCCACCGTGTATATGCAGGAGAACGTGCCCAGACCTAGTCCGGGTTGGTGAACAATTCCCTTATAGTTGTCCCCGCCATTCCCAATTTCTCTTGTGCCATCAGATCCTCGCAATTGGCCGCAACATAGGACAGGGACAGCTTCACCACCACGCATGAACCTCTTGCATTGGGGGAATAAGCTGTAGATCTGCATAAACACCAAACTAAAGTTACACACTTGTGGACTACCCAGTCCTGATACCCAACCGACAAGAGGCAGAGCCATAAAAACAATAATCAATTTTACCCTCTAAAAACATATTAATAAATTCCATTGACAAGTGTCTGTTTGGAGTCTCCACTAGTTTGTCAATAATCCTCATAATTTAGCATGTACCACTGTCATCGCTGGGGACTAAAGCTCAACGGAGACTCAGAACAGACCCAGCAATCGGTCCCATTCGTCTTCTTAATTAGTCATAGAATACACTTTAAATAATAACTTGGGATGCTTTTCATTGTTACCCTTGCTAAAATTTACTAAACAAACAAATACAAAATAAACAAAGATACTCCTCATTTCTTTGATGTGCTTGAGCCGCTTCTTGCAGTGGCTGGCGTGGTCTCCTCCATCAAGCTTCTTTACAAACGACCCAGTCACCTGGTTGGGGAAAAATGAAAACCAATTACCGTGTCGGGTTCCAGGAGAGACTCCTGAACCCTGTGAAGTTCACATTACAGGGATCGTACCCACCCCATCACCCAAGAATGAGAGTGACAGTTGAGGGAGTACGACCCTGGTTTTGGTTGACCTCCAAACAACCCTTATGACAACAACCCAGACCTCGGGACTGTGGTCGCTGCTTAACCTGTGCGTGGCTCACCGTCACCTGTAATCGCTTACCATCTCCTGTAATCGCTTACCACCGCCTGTAATACCCGGAACCATTAACAGGTTCTTAGCAACTAAAATGGGAACCTACTTCACCAGACTGCTGCTTGCCGATTCAAATTCTATCAAAGAAAGACAATCTTGGCACAAACTTGATTAAAATTCGAAAGATTAGTGTTATTAGTTCGGAGAACTGTCACATTTACATTTTATTTACCACCCCCTCCCCCCTTTTCTTCCTCATTACAGACTGGAGAAAGAAATGTGTGGTGAAGATAAAAAGAAACAATGAAATAGCCTATGATACTTTCACCTCCTTAGACCCGTAATTATCCATGTGTACAGCTGTCTACATACACCTGCTCTCTATGTACAAACACTTCCGGAAACTCTTTGGACCTGAAAAATACTTATAAGCAGAAATCATTACTCCATCCTTCATATTTATCCTGCAGAGAATGGCAAACAAAAATGACATTCCTGTACATTGTCAGTGACATTCTTCCCAAAATTGATTTAAACAAAAACCCTTAACCCTTACTTTTCCTGTTCCTACAAAAATACAAAAGCCGCGACGCGTCAGAAGATCGCCGCGGTAAGTTCGAAAAAAACATTTACGTTACTACATACAAACATTCAAATACAAATGTGGGGGAGATATTCATAGCTTTCAAAACAAAAATGAAAAGACAAAAACCAGCCGGAATTCTGCCTTCACTCTTTCCGTAATACAAGAAAATACGGGAACAGCGCGAGAAACTTGCATAGACCAGCTATACAAAGTTCTCCTGAGGCGCGTCCCACACCTCCATCCACACTCATTACAGATTTCTGAAACCACATCCGATCTAAATCCAAGGTAACTTTATTCTGAGGTCTCGTACCTCCAGTCAGAGTACCTTCCAAAGAAGTACACCTTACTGTACCCTCTGACCACCTACGACATTCTTTAAGGGGTCTCATGTCCGGAGCCCCAAATCCAGACCTCATGTGCGGTGCAGCTGTCTGACTGGTGCACTGCATGGGCGGCACATCCCATGACGATTCGAATCGCTTTTTTTTTTAGTGAGCTCTGCGTCCAGAACACACTGCGCTTTGTTTTCGGAGCGGTTCTGACTTGCGCCTTTATCATCAAAACCGATGCCTGCATTCCGACTATTCTACACGGCCTGAGCAGGACACTAGCGTACTACTCCTACACATTTATGCTAATATAATCGCTAATAAGATCTCCGACTATCATACACGGCCAGATCTGTATCGCGATATAAAGCCTCCTAAAATGTGTTCGTCAGACAACCTACAAAGCACAATGAAATCCTCCACTTTTCAAAAACAATATTATGGCTTCTTTCTACCTGCGTCTACATGATACAACAATAATGGTGACGCCCCTCTGTTTCCTCTCACATACCCAAAACTGTATTTACAGTATAAAACTTCACAAAAACAACTGAAATTAAACTTTAAAACACTCTTTCAAAATGCCAAAATATTTCTGTTGTCCCTTCAGGACACAAATCTCATTGCTCATCTTTCAGAAGACTTCAAAACTCCTCCCACTGACTTCCTGCTTATATATAAATGCTGAAAAAGGACATCCTGTTGTATGCTCAGCTCTTAAAACCCAAATCTGATTTATTTACATAATGACAGAAAGATGGAGAGAGAGAGGGAAGTCTGTCTTCACTGCCTCGTCTCAACACATCAAAAAACTCCATGGACCACATATATCCCCTGGAAGTATTATAAAGTAGTAAACAAAGCCAAAACTCAAATCTCCTGTGGTTTTTTCTCTTAAAAACAAAACACCTTTGGTTCAGGGAACGTAAAACCATCTCCTCCCATCTGCAGAATGGGAGTTGATCCCCCCTGACCCAACCATTTTCAAAAACAATGAACAACTCCCAAACATTTAAACAAAAACAAACGCACATTGCTGTGCCAAAAACGCAGTCACCGCCAATAACATTCAAAAACAAAATGTTACACAAAAAGTCTCCACTTTTACACTGCAAAGTCAGCCAACAGGTTAGTCAGATCCTGTATATATTGGCCCTAGCATCCGCAAACGCTACTCAAAAGATAGCGCTTTACACTGAGTCACAAAATGGCCGACAACAAATCAAGCAACAATGGCGCCATTTACGCTTGCAGAAAAACAATTTAACTCCGCTTCCAAATCACCTGTTTACCACAGGACATACCATACTACACACAAAGGAAAACAAAAATGTTCTCCACCCGATCCCAACACAGAAAAGAGCGCGCTAATCAATTCGCACTAAACATCGAAATCTGCCCCAAAGGCTGCTAAAATCCACCAGCAAATAGCCAGAGAAATACCACACCGAAATGGAAAGTGGCTGCACCTCCCCCCTAGGGTGATCCACAGTGCAAACAGACTACGCCCCCAAAATGGCCACTGATGACAATGGCAGGCAAACAGGATAGCCGCCATATGCAGTTTTTCTAAACCTGCCTTCTCCACAAAGACAAAACATTGATCATCAAAAACAAACAATAAAAAACATTTTCTAAAAACAACCAACCTAAAAGGCACACACTTTAGGTTCCTTCAAATCTGACCTTTTTATAGTGTGAACTCCTCATAATGAGCGCAGCACAGGGATGGTGGGAACACCTCATAATGAGCGCAGCACAGGGATGGTGGGAACCCCTCATAAGCCGCATTTTAGGCTGCTTCAAAGCTGACCTTTTGCCAAAAACAGCACATTCAAAAAAATGTTGGTTATATGTAACCTAAAACAAAAAACCTTTTTTCTCAAAGCTCCTGTAACAAACCATTTAAAAAAATATATAGAGTGAGGTCATATCATTTAAAACCTTCCAAAATAAAAACATGTATGCTATTGTTTACAGAGGGTTACCAACTTTGACTGAGTCATGGGACCGCCATGCTGGTTGCCCACCCCCCCCAAGCCGCATGGCCAGAGAAGCCATCTTTAATAGCCATGCCTGGCTGCACAAACTTTACACAAAAGGTAACTTTTCCAAGCAGTTTCAATCTGGTCAAACAATCAAGTCAATCACTTACTTACAAACTGTTACAAACAAACAAATCGCCCTTCCCCCCCAAGCCGCATGGCCAGAGGAGCCATCTTACACAATAGCTCTTTTAAACAGCTTCACTGTTACTCTCAAACAGCATTCAAGCATACACACGATCAAAATCCACTCGATTTAACAAACTCACGCAATCACACACATGCATCCAATCGCTTTCACAAATGCACGCAATCACACACACGGTCACACACATTCAATCGCTTTCGCAAATGCACGCAATCACACACACACGGTCACACACATAAACACACAGTCATACACAACTATCATCACACACACACACACACAAACTCTATCACACACACAATCATACATCTATCAATTTCAGACATACAATCAGGATTCCACATGTGCACACACACACAATCTTACTCAATCAAACTCAAGCATTATTTCAAAAAGATGGCAAATTTGTTCCTTTTGTAGAGCAGAGCCCCCCCACGCATCGGAACATAAGACTACTGTCCCCCATCTGTACCAATGCCCAAAGGGCTCTGTCCACTCCTACCATTGGCCCGCCATTTCTGTTGTGGCAATCTGGGGGTGTGCAAAGCACACCGCCATCTTGCCTTGTGCTCTAAAGCACATTCCCGATCTTAAATGAAATAATGCCATGTTTAAGCTAAGATTTACTCACCATATATTCCCTGCCATTCATCCAGTAAGCAGACATTACAACAGCTGTTCTCAAGTTACCATTCTTGCCATCATCTCCAGCCACAGGGCTGAGCATGGCTCTTTTATTTACACAAAACAGGAAGTCATCACCAGTAAGTCGCCTCCCCCCATGGGAGGCGACATCACCAGATGTCTTCTATACACAGAACAAAACATTCCCTCTGACAGGAAGTCACATTGAATACATGAATAGAATTAGAATACAATGAATACAATACAATGAATAGAAATACAAACAATGCTGGCTAAAGTCTTATGGGCGTGTCCGGTCAGGGTGTGCATGTGCCTCCCCTGACCCCAGAAGCGTTCACAAGCCCTCAAACTATACGCTGATAGAACCTTTAATCGGCGCCATTCCATAGAATAATGCATATAAAGATTATACCCTTATTGAGGCTATTTACAGACGCATGCTAAGAACCCCAAATCCTGCTGATCAGACATGACCCAGATAAGAGCGTACATCTGTCTATAGCCACTAGTGTGCTTGCGAAATGAACGCACCCCCCTCAACGATCGTCTGTGCTAAATGCACAGAGGGGCCCCTCGCTGGTGGGCATACGCCCATGCCGCAACCATCACACTCCAACCTCAAGACTATTTCTACTACCAGACGAGAGTCAACCAGCCTCAGGACTGCCACAGTCAGCTCTATTTAGAGCTGGTTGGGGAAGTGTCAAGACTGGGTGCCAATTATGACAATACATAATAAATACATCTTCAAATTTCCACCACAATGGGCACTGATATGCAGCACTGATGGGTATATATAAGTGGCACTGATATGCATCACTTATGGCACTGGCAGGCATTGCTAATGGGCACTGATTGGCAAATCCCTGGTGGTCCAGGGTAGCATACCTGGTGGGCATCCTTTGTAGGCATTCCTGGTGGTCCTGGGTGGGGGGCTGCACTGATAAACAATTAGCACAGACCCCCCTGTCAGGAGAGCAGGCGATCGGCTCTCCTCTACTGTCGTCTGTCAGATGCGAGTGAGGAAAAGTCGATAAAGGGCTCTTACTGTTTACGCTGTGAACAGCCGTGATTGGACACAGCTGATCATGTGGTAAAGAGCCTCCGTCAGAGGCTCTTTATCGAGATCGGTGTTGTGGCGTGTCACACTGACACACCACAACAGAGATCGTCATGCTGTGTGCCCCCTATGAAGCACTACCCCCGAAGGAGCTGCTGGTTTAGATTTGGGCCTGCCGTTACCTTACTGTTTACCACACTTGTCCCAGGGGTCCCTTTTGAAGAGTTATTCACAAATGTCCGCACCAACACTTATTTTCTTTTTCTTCCAGGGTTTTTTTTAAACCAGGTTCATCAGAGGGGTGGAGGGATAGGGGAGATTCAGGTACCTTGCTTGTGGATCACGGGTACAGTCTTAGATCCATAGAAATCGGTTCCACATTGGATTCGGCAACTACCGGATAGGCCTCTCTCACTGACCTAGCAGCCGGTGCGAAGCTCGTTCAAAGTCTCTGCCACAGACTTGATGAGAGTCATAGATCCATCACACAGTCCTCTGCCACAAGATCATGTAACCACACACACACACTCTGCAAAGCTCCAAAGAAAGCACACAGTCCACGGTGCCAGGATCTTTCAGCCAGGCCGGCAGCACAGTGAGGTAAATTGGCCAGGATGCGTCCTCCAATTGAGTCCCCAATTGTTCGGCTTCTTCCCGCAGTCAAGACAGCACAGGACCACCTCTGGACCAGTAGGCCCCAAAAACTCCTGGGTCTACTCTCAGTTGCGGAGCCTCGGGCCAGCAGGCCCTGAGACCGGAAAATACTGCTAACGCATTCCTGAGGCCAGGCGGGCCATCCGGTCAGAACCAGAAGACCCCGCCTCCAGAATGCACAGCGGGCAGACTTTGACTGCCGGTGACAGCGACACCCACAGTCAAGTGGAAGATGTGCAACACAGCTGAACTAGAACAGAAACCCACAATTTGGCATAATATTCTGAGCCAACTGCAGCTCAGATAACTAAATTTACAAAATAGAGCCTACTCAACAGGAGCTACATATAGGATTGTGAAAATTTCCATCCTATTTACTAAGAAGCTGAAGAAGATGTGCATGATGTAGATTAAGGTCACATATAGTATGAGCAGCATCACCCTTCACTCTGTCACCAAGACCTAGTCTGGCAATGCCCAGAATGATACCAATTAGTCTCTGACCAATCTCACGGTTTGGATGGACTTTCTCTTTTCATTATTTCCAGGTGACCATGAATTAGAGTTCCAATATCTCCCCCGTGTTCTGCAGACAGATATACATTTTCCGATGTCTTATGTTGTACAGATCCCTCATGTTCCCCGATACGAGATCATACATTGGACTTGTTCAACTTTCCAATCAGGAGGGAATGGACTGGGCAAGATTCTCTGTTGAGGGTATGTGGTTTGGTATAGTTCAGGAAGAGGCATGCTAACTCCCCTCCCCCACCCTTCCCTGCCCAGTCAGGCTGCATGCTCTAATAAGGGTCTAGTATGCATTTCTTGGTGGTGGGGGGTCCATACAGGTTTACAGGTTTTTTTTTATTAACCTTACATTCACTGGCCAACTAGCAAATCCCCAGTTGACAGCTGAATAGGCCTGGTGGGTGTACATCACTGGGTGTTAGGACACTTGTGGCAACCAATCGCCTAAACAAGCCAAATTCTGTTCAAACCCAGAGCTCATTTTGAGTGGTCGCTTTATTGGTCCATTACATTGGTGACCAATGGGAGAAGGACCCCCTTATATCAGTTGTCGGTGTAGTGGTTCCTTACATTGGTGACCAATGGGAGAAGGATCCCCTTATATCCGTGGTCAGTGGGGAAGGACATTCTTACATCGTCATTGGAGGGAAGACTGCCCCCCCCTTACAGATCATTGATGTTCGTTGCTCAAGGAACCCCTAGAACCCTTTGGAGGAACCCTGGCTGAGAAAGTCTGGACTAGGCAGTTATATATTTCCCTCCCCCTTGGTGGGAGTGGAGATGACCCATCTATAAGGATATACAGTACCAGAGGCGGCTCTAGGCTTTGTGAGGCCTCAGACAAAACTTGGACATGAGACCCCACTCACACCCATAATAGGAAAAATAATTCAAGTGATAAAATGTATACATTTCATATATAAAGAGCCGTAAATCCTTTGAACTATGAATTCACAGTTTCTAGAATTTTCTCTCACCAATAAACCAATTTAATCAAAGATCATTAAATATAGGTCAGATGGTCCTCTCTGGAATTCAGCTTGGTGGCTCCTATATTCTTCTCTCCACAGTCCACACACGTCTGACTCCTCCCGTGACCCCTGTCCTGGCAGCACTCTCACTCTTGACTCTTCTGTAGGCTCCCCCCAGAGACTGCAGACATGACATTGATAAAAACAATGTTATTTAATAATTAGGTTAATGTATATTGTTTGGTGGGAATGTAACTTTATTATTTTATTAATATGTGGTGTATAATGTGTGCTGATTCGTGTTCAGCTTTTGTATTTTTCACTTCCTCACACTGTAATCCCGCGAGATTACAGCGAGAGAAGCCGTTCTCAAGAGTTTCCAGCCGTTTCTAGATCACTCCTCATCTCAACATGAGAATTGATCTACAAAGCGTCATAAACAGGCACTCGGAGGAGAGCGATCTCCCCTGAGAACTGAATAGCAGTATTTTACCGCACTTTCATAAAAGGACACCCATGAGACATTTCTCTGGGCTGCAGTTCCTCTGATCTCCACAAGATGGCGATCTCATTTCTACCATAGAGAGAAGAAGTCTCTATGGAAGACAGGAAGTGATGTCATGGACAGACAGGAAGTTCCGGGTGAGAGGTGAGTCGGGAGTAACTAGTGAGGAGACATCTTTGGAATCGGTAGCAGAGGAGGTAATAAGATCTTATCTTCTATTTACACCCAGTAACCCCGTCATGTCCGTCCTCTTCCTCCATAGTCACTGTGACGTCTTTTATCTCCAGCAGATGATGATACACACATATATAGTGTGGAGACCTAGATTGACCCCTTCAGGGTCAGAACATTCCCCCACTTACAGGGCCGGAACATTCTCTTAATTTCAGTTTATAGTAACAGATTATACCATAATACGGGTGGGGGTTTTAGTTAGAGGTGGACTTATGATACGTGTGTTTGATTTTATAATCTTTATGGAGGAGGAAATAACTATTCCTGATGTCTGTGAAGGTTCAACACAAGGGATGTGTCTGGATGATGACTTTATCTTTGTAAGTATCAGGTGATGTCACTGTCTATTTCCCTATGTAGGAGGATTTAGAAGGACACAAGGATCTCTACAAGGACGTCATGATGGACAATCAGCCGCCCCTCACATCACCGGGTAATAGGAGACTTTATTGTAAAGGAGAGAGCAGTACGGAGGCTCCACCTAGATCCCCCATCATCTGATAAACACATAGAAACAATGGATTCAGTCAGTGTGTGTGTTTCCTACAGATGGATCCAGTAATGGGAACCCACCAGAGAGATGTCCCTGTCCTCTGTATTCCCGGGATTCCACACAGGAAGGTCACACCATCCCCCACCATCATCAGGTAGATGAGGAACAATCACTGATCGTATCATTAGGATCTGTACATTATCTGCATTGTTACCATTGATGTCATTTTTATATATATTTTATATATATTTTATATATATTCAGAGTGGAAACCTCGGGGATGATAATATTGATGTTAAAGAAGAGTATAAAGAGGAGTATGGAGTGATGGAAGAGTTATCAGAAGGACACAAGGATATGATGGAGCCACCTAATACCAGGAACCCCCCAGAGAGATGTCCCCGCCCTCTGTATTCCCGGGATTCCACACAGGAAGGTCACACCATCCCCCACTGTTACAAGGTCGGTGGGGCGGAGCATCTAGAACATGGACTGGTGGAGATGATGTGTGGATTTTGTATGTAAGTTTATATCTTACAGATGATATTCTCTCTCATTCTCTTGGTTTAGAGTGGAGATCCAATCGATATAGAATTTGAGGTGAAATCAGAAGAAGAAGAGAGGTATGTGAGGGATGATCAGCAGTCTATGGAGGAGGATGGAATAACGGGGACATTTATAGAGGAGGACACTCCTACAGAGATCAGCACAGGTGGGTCATTAACACTAAATCCATTCCTCCACCCATACTGCTCACTGATTGATCCAGAGTAGGGCGGGGACTGGGTGATATCAGCCTGTAATCCCCTGGTCACTTTCCTGAGCTGTGTTCCCCGTCCTGTAATCCTGTATTTCTCTCGGATAATCTTCCTTCTCTGTGCTGCAGACACAATTTATGTCTCTAGACTGGATTTATGGAGATTCTGGGGTTCAGCTGGCAGCAAAATGTTGATTTTCACCATAGGGTTTGCTTGACCTAGACACCTGGGGTATGTACCTTGGGTGTTCTGCCCCATGCCCGGGTCTAGTGAGATCTCTGACAGAACAATTATCCCGGGTTACTTGCTCTGTCTGCTGCTGAGGGATATGTCTGTATAGTCTCAGACCCAAGTCACTGAGTGCAGTCTCAGGAGATGGGAGGCAGCGGTGTGGGATCTCTGCAACTTGTCTCCAGTAATCATTTCATCCACCACTGATTACTGAATACCAATATCATGAGTCCTAACCCATCACTATATACTCTATGTTGTACATTACATACTCCTGACCCCTGCACTATATACTCTATGCTGTACTTTACATACTCCTGACCCCTGCACTATATACTCTATGTTGTACATTACATACTCTTTATTGTCTCTGAACAAGAACGGTTGGAGAGCCGGTTTAGGGCCAGGACACATTTGAGTAGATGCAATGACAATAGTCGGACTCCGAGACTCCTATAGGTAGACTGCTATACAGTGGAAGGCCTCCAGCCGGACACCACTTCTGTATAGGTAGGACCGCTATCTCCTATGGTAACAGATCTTGTTACAGTCACTAACGGTAGTTCTACATAACTCTTGGTAACACAAAATAGTTCTCTTCTTCTCACACCGTCTCTCACTGCAGATGTTCTCTCCCTGAGCTCCCGGTCTCTCACTAGTAGGGATGAGCTTTATGTTTGGGTTGAACATGAGTTCCACTCTAACATTGGCTGTTCGTCCGTTTATCGAAAAACGAACATGGGGCGTTTGTGCCAAATTCGAGCGTCGCGTCACGCACCATAATGTACTGCAAGATCGCAGTGCATTGCTGTGTGATGATTGGCCAAAGCATGCACTATGACCCGCATACTTTGGCCAATCCCAGCGCCGTCAGCAAATAGAGACATAATTGTCCAAAGGCAGGGTGCCTTTGGCTAATCATGGCTCAGGGTGACTAAGTCCACGCCCCACACTATATAAGGCCGCATGCACGTTCCCTACCCCTGTTGCTAAATCTTAGAAATAAATTTGGTCCCAGCCATCCACATGCTCAGCGTCTGAATGCTAGCTTGGCTAAATTGCTAGCACTGCATCTGCTGCCTTTTCAGCTGGTAGACTCTGCCCTCTTTTGTGAATTTGTGGAATGTGCGGTACCTCAGTGGCAGGTTCCTAAACGCCATTTCTTTTCACGGAAGACCATTCCGGTTCTCTACCAGCATGTAGAAGGCAATGTCTTGGCCTTGTTGGACAGGGCGGTCAGCAGTAAGGTGCATATTACCGCTGACTCATGGTCCAGCAGGCATGGACAGCGACGTTACCTTTCTTTTACGATGCACTGGGTAACTCTGCAGGCAGCTGGGAAGGATGCAGGACAGGTTGCAGTATTGTTGGAGCTTGTTCTGCCACCACACCTCCAAAATGCTAGTGGTGGCTCTCTCCTCCACCCCCTCCTCTTCTTTCTCTATGGCCTCTTCCTCTGCAGAGGCAAAAAGATGCGGTGCTTAAGTTGGTCTGCTTAGGGGACAGGAGCCCCACTGGGGCAGAAATTCTGTCAGCTCTGCAGGGGCAGGCTCAGAAGTGGTTGATGCCACGCCAGCTTCAGCCAGGAATGGTTGTAGGCACCAACCTACTCTCCACCCTCCGACATGGACACTTGACCCATGTTCCCTGTTTTCAGGAACTTTCCCAGAACGTATCCACCCTTAGCAGGGGATGAAACATCTTTGGAGGCCTTGCAGAAAGGTTTGTGCAATGCGTTTCCAGAGCCTGGGAGGTTACAATTTCTTTGTGCTGGACAACGTGTTGCGGATGCTTCGTTCAGTCACAGAAAGAGTGATGGAGAAGATGGCCGTCTGACCGATGCCTTGAGACAATTCTTCAGTCCACAGCCCCAAGGTCTGATCGGTTCCAGCAACAGTCGCCAGCGTCTGAATTAAATGGTGCAGGAATATCTAGGGGAAGATCAGACTTGGAGACCTTTCCAACAGAAAATCCTCTGGGTTACTGGGTCTTGAGGATGGTCCACTGGCCAGAGCTTACACAGTATGCAATTGAGCTACTGGCCTGTCCTGTATCCAGCGTTCTTTCTGAACGCACATTCAGTGCTGCTGGAGGCTTTGTAACTGATCACAGAGTGCGCCTGTCCACAGACTCTGTTGATCGGCTCACCTTCATAAAAATGAATCAGTCTTGGATCACCAGCTACCCCAAGCAGCTGATGCTGATGTAACCTATTGATTTTTCTATGGATGTGGGATCCCTTGAAGACTGCCTATGCTGAGTGACTATCCTATTATGCTGAGTGACTATCCTATTCCTCCTCAATGTTCATGTTGATGGTTTCTAAGAATATTTTTGTTTCAGGGCACTACCACCACTGCCTAAGGCCCAATTTTTCTGCCCCTGTTTACATGCCCCTGTTAATTACAATTATTTCACAGCAGGGCCCGTTCCTGCACCCACCAAGAGTAATGGCGAGGGCTTACAGTGTTCTGGTACCACCAACACCTCAGGCACAATTTCCCTACTTTCATATATCCGACTTACAAACGGAGGAAGACACCAGGAAGTGAGAGGAAATCTCCCCCTAGGAAGGGAAATTCTCTCCTGTAAGAGTTAATATGGGAAAAAGGTGTCTCCTCTCCACTGATGCTTTATCACCAATCCTTGTTTCCCTAATAACCCCAAATTTTCTAAATCCAATTATCATTGGGACAGAAAGTGAGGTGACATCTTCTAAACAGGGGCACAGACAGCAAAACAAATGTTACAGGGGTGATAACCCTTCCCTATGTTTTCCAAAAAGCTTAAGATTCAAATTTTTTTTGGCTGGAGCTACACTTACAGAATGTACGAGTTCCAAATTACAAACAGATTCAACTTAAGAACAAACCTCCAGTCCCTGTCTTGTTTGTAACCCGGGGACCGCCTGTATACTGCTGTTCAGAGTATATAGAGCCTGCGGGTACTTTTCATTTTTCACGTTCGGGCCCCGTAAACTTTAACGGTGTTCAAATGTTCTCACAAACTTTCGTTCCATTTGCTTGTTCTGCCGCAAACCGGGAGGTGTTAGGCTCCTCCCTACTCACTGGACTTGCAGATTCAGTTGCCACTGAATCTCTTGAGCTCTTCTACAGCTAACCCGCTGTATATTCCTCAAGTTTTACCCCCGCTATCCTGCTGGGCACCTGGCTTGGCACTTACTGATGCTCAATCGTCACCCCCGCTATCCTGCTGGGCCCCTGGCTTGGCACTTACTGATGCTCAATCGTCACCCCTGCTATGCTGCTGGGTTCCTGGCTTGGCACTTATACATGCTCCTCAAGTGTCACCCCCGCTATCCTGCTGGACCCCTGGCTTGGCACTTGCTGAAGCTTTCCCACTTCTTCACTGTCCCAGGCTGGTGAGAAGATTGCTCTGATACTGGCTCCAGCTTACTAACTGTAGTCTCCGGTAACAAGGTGGATGGTCCCTTAGTGGCAACAGCTTCCCCTCCACCTCCGACCACAACTGCTTCCCCGTTCGGCTGAATCTTTGCTCTCGGTTGGAATTCAATCCTGCAGTCCCAACCCTGCGCTGCTTCTCTTGCTCCTGAATAGGCCTCAGGCTTCCGGCCTAAGAACCCGGGCGACATAAAACACGTCTACCCAGACAACCATCCAGGTGGCACAGAACCCCAATCACCTGACTGCACCCAAATAAATAGGCTCTCCCAGCAGGCCAAGGGACCAAAGAAACTCCTGCAAATTGGCTGAGACACCCCATCCATTCATAATCTGACCTTGCTACACGCTTGTCTATCTAGTGCCACCTAGTGACAGAAGAGAAAAGGTGCAGCCATCCAAAGTTAGAGAGGAATCAGTAGATCTCCTAACAATAAGCAAGGATAACTACCACCTGGTAAACTCAATTTATTGGCCACCCTTCCTAAATACCAGTGTGCTACATGTTCATTACATACTCCTGACCCCTGCACTATATACTCTATGTTGTACATTACATACTCCTGACCCCTGCACTATATACTCTATGTTGTACATTACATACTCCTGACCCTCATCCTATAATCCCCTCATCACTGTCACTCCTATAAAAGACAGTTCTTGTTGTTTCCTCACTCTCTGACTAAGGTCCATTAATAAAGAAATGATCTGGTAGGAGATCAGAGGACCCATTTACTAGTTACCTTGAGGGGGGAATTGTAAGATCCTCAGAGACAAAGCTGCCTGATGTGGGCGGAGTCCTGGTTTAGGGGAACCAATCAGCTCATGTCTAGTAATAATCTTTGTATTTCTATTTTAGTAGATGGACGGGAGATGAGGAAAACCTCAGAGGATTGTCTCACTTTGTTTCCAGACTGTAAAGTAGAAGATGAGGACATCACACAGTATAGTCCAGGAGAAAACCCGACTACCTCAAATGTCTATCCGGCACCACACAGTGTAGATGGACCATCGTATTCCTCTTATCCTGAGGAACCTCAGGCTGTGCGGGACGGTGCCGGACCATCGTATTCCTCTTATCCTGAGGAACCTCAGACTGTGCGGGATGGTGCTGTCCTTCCAACAGATACGTTTTTCTGTGCGGAGTGCGGGAAGTGTTTCAGTTTCAAAAGCAATCTTAATAAGCATAAAAAATATCACGCAAGTGGGAAACCGTATTCCTGTTCGCAGTGCGGAAAATGTTTTTTACAGCAGTCCCATCTTTCCATACATCAGAGATCTCACACAGGGGAGAAGCCTTTTTCCTGTTCGGAGTGCGGGAAATGTTTTGCATATAAGAACAATCTTTCCAAACATCAGAGATCTCACACGGGGGAGAAGCCTTTTTCCTGTTCTGAGTGCAGGAAATGTTTTTCACAGCAGTCCCATCTTTCCTTACATCAGAGATCTCACACGGGGGAGAAACCGTATTCCTGTTCTGAGTGTGGGAAATGTTTTTCAGATAAGTCCCATCTTTCAAAACATCAGAGAATACACACGGGGGAGAAGCCTTTTTCCTGTTCGGAGTGTGGGAAATGTTTTTCAGTGAAGTCCAGTCTTTCCAAACATCAGAGATCTCACACAGGGGAGAAGCCTTTTTCCTGTTCTGAGTGCGGGAAATGTTTTTCAGTGAAGTCCAATCTTTCCACACATCAGAGATCTCACACGGGGGAGAAGCCGTATTCCTGTTCTTTGTGCGGGAAATGTTTTTCACAGAAGTCCAATCTTTCCAAACATCAGAGATTACACACGGGGGAGAAGCCGTATTCCTGTCCTGAGTGAGGGAATTGTTCCTCACTGAAGTCTTGTCTTCCTGTACATCAGGGGTCCCACACAACCCTCGAGGTGTATTAGTGGGTGCGGGAAATGTCTTGTATGTGAATGTTGCTGGACATCACAGCTCTCATGTGGGGAAGAAGCACACCCTGATATACACCTCAGATATACTCCATGGCTGATCTTCATCATGTAAGAAACACTTCATAAGGAGATCAGAGATCACCAAAGACATGGATGAAGTGTTGTACCATGTTGGCCATTGATAGCAGGAGAAAAATGGAGTCCTTCCCTCTCATTGACTGAGTACATTTTGTGGTGGAAGATTTCACAGACATTTAGGGATCTATTCTAAAACAAATTGTAGAATGAA
Organism: Rana kukunoris; assembly: GCA_029574335.1. Taxonomy (NCBI): domain Eukaryota; kingdom Metazoa; phylum Chordata; class Amphibia; order Anura; family Ranidae; genus Rana; species Rana kukunoris. The sequence continues at coordinate 6,900,659 of CM056052.1, read as the reverse complement.
TGTGACACGCGTTCCTCCAATCATGACAAATATTGAATCATCGGCTCCATCTATTGGCAAAAATCTGGCCCTGTGGTTTTAATACCGACCATTGATGTTAAACAGAAAATACCACATTTAGCCATTAGATGGCGCTAAGTACCATAGAAATGATCTCCATCTAGTGGCCAAATGCAATCATTTCCATTGTAAATGAATGGAAACCGTTCGACCAGCAGAGCAAATATCCTAATAACATTCATCTTTCCCACATTCACACAGAAGGAATGTACATGGACTTTCCCCGGGGGAATTGCTATGCACATATTTTATGAATAGACCCCTAAATGTCAGGAGACGTTTATATAAAGATGGGAAGTATGGAGCAGATAAATGAATAGACCTCCTAGCAATGTTATTACCAGGCTGCAGCTAGGGGGAGCTCTAATGTGTGAGCACAGCAGAGTGATCCCATGTAGCTCACATTAACCCTTTCACTGTCAGATGTTTTTACATTATTTTGGGCCTGAAGATTAGATAAAACCCCCAAACATATATTATGTGATAGCAGAGGCCCTGGAGAATAAAATGGTGGTGATTGTTAAGGTGTTCCTCGTACACAAATTCCCCCTTAATATCCGGGTTTATTTTCTCCTTTTCCCCCATTTTCTATGGTGTGATCTTTTCTACAATACTTTGTTATAATAATGTAACACGTTGTGTATTGTATGACTCCGCCTCCACATTCCAGACAAGTCATTTTCCTGACCAATCGCATTTTTACCTTTTTACTATTTCCTGATTCTATGACTGTAATCTGTTTAAAAGTAAAAATTATAGGGCTGTTACTGATCAAAATTTTTGTGTTCGATTAATCGTTTTTTATTTTAATCGATTAATCGACTAATTTAGATTAATTATAACACACATACAGATCCAACTACTTTTAGCTGATCTCCTTGCAGGCTGATTCCCAGTGCAGCTCCAACCACTGGAAAAATAGATAGGATACAAAAAAAACACAAGGCAGCGCTCGATGGGAATAGCATTAAAACGTTTATAATCTTCAAGTAGGTAACAAAATAAATTTCCTGACGCCAACATGGCAGCATACTAGTGATAGAGTTCCGCCTCTTGACCACTCCCTCAGGACCAGTGAATAGCATAAATTAAGGCATGGTTAGCCGCCACCCCATTCTTCTTTTTTTCCTCATACCTCACGCACCAGTGAAGAGTAAGCAGTACTATGTCCCCCCTCTGCCTCAGTGCAGTAGCCGTCTGGGTTGAGCCTCTCCCAGTGCGAAGTCCCAGCGCTCAGGCTGCTAAACGCGGTATAGTCTGGGAGCCCCTTCTGTGGGTCTTATTGGGGCCCCTGCAGTGTTTCCTCTTTAGGAACGAAATCTGCTTTTACAATTGATAACTGCAGCGCTTGTGGAATATGGAGGGGCCAGCTATGCTTTATCTCTCTTGGCCCCTTGTGCCTTACAGGGTCACCTGTACCTTTTACCTATATCACCCTTTTTTGTCTTTCATTACCTTTCTTATTCACTGCTTCAGCAAAACAAACAGAAGACACTACAGGCTTGTCTTCTAACACAGGTACAGAGATAGGAAAGGTTCAGTCTCTTTAGCCAACAGATTGATATATAGACAAAGTACATGGCTATAGCCAGAGCTATAGTCTTTGATATGGTTTTGCTCACCCCAGTAGGTATACAATCCAACACTGGATCCTCTCACACATCATGCTGCTGTCTGTCTGTCTGTCTCTCTCTCTCCATACACACAACTCATCTCTGACATGTTCAGCTCAGCTGACAATCAGGTCTGAAAGGGAAATTCTTACCCTATTCAGTTAACCCCTTCTTAACACGCCCAGACTCACCCTGTGCAGGTAGATATATCTGTGTGTATGTATGTGTATGTATGTATGTGTGTATATATATGTATATATATATATGTGTATGTATGTATGTGTATGTATATATATATATATATATATGTGTGTAATGTGTGTGTGTGTATAGGTGTATATACAGATGTAGGTGTATGTAGCTAAATCAGGAAAGAAAGTGGAATTCTTTCTCATATGTCTACTCCTGCTACTTCTATCGCTTTTCAGCTATCCTTACCTCAGCTGGCCGTCCCATTTCTCCACAGATAAAGACTCAGTTACTGCTCATAATACAAAGACCCTCAACAACTAGGATGGGGACCACCATATAGGTAAGTTTTCAGAAAAGAGTGCCCTCTTGTGCGGATTGCTTTGATTTGCTTCAGCCCCGCATGCCCACGCTCTCAAAAGAGCCAGGCCAAGGAAACGCAGACGTTCTTCAGGGGAGCATAGCCTGGAGGGCGCCCCCACTCAGGAGAAAATTTCCAAGGAAGACGTCTTTGCTCCTCTTCCCCAGAGCCGGTGCCCCAGCAAGAGTCCTGCAGGGCCTATGGCACAGTACCTATGCCCAGGAAGCTGGTGAGTAGACACTGCCTGGAGGAGTATGCAGCTAACAGGTAATGCCAAATGTCTTTATTATTGATAAGAGTGGCACAAGATTCTGTTTTTGAACTCACCTTAATTACCTGAAGCTACTGGTACACTTGTATTGTAAACTGTTGTAGACTGTTGCCATAGGAGACAGCGTTCCTATCAGTGCAGATGTGGCATCTTGCTGGAAGCTTTTACTGCGTGGCTGTCATTCTGTAGAAGTCTTAGAGTCTGCCGGGTTGGTGTTGTGGCTTCCTAAGGGTGTCCTGGCCCTAATCCTCTCTCCCAGAGTTCTGTTGAGGAGAGATGGAGTCGCTTTGCAGACTGAGGCCCTGACATATGGTTCAGAGCCCGGATTGTCCTGGTGAATCCTGGACAGGTGGCACACCTTAGGTGTCTGACGCCCATAAAACTACATTGCACTGCACCCATTATACCTTTATGACCCACTCTATGTGAAGGGATGTCAGCGACTCGTGGTTCTCGTTAGACTGAAGGTGGCCTGGGTCCTTGTTACATATATTACAGATACAGCAGTCTGCTACTCAGGATATGGAGGCTTCACAGGAAGTCCCACATAGTTTCTTTTTAAACCACTGGAAAAGCATTCTGGCACCTTGGTTATGGTTGAGACCCTGTGCTAAGTATTGCTTCCTAGAAACAAAAGTGGGAAAGAATGGAAAGATGTTGGAGAAAAATGCCCATATAAACAGGCTGTCAAAACTGTATACCCTGAACAAGCTAAGGGTCAACCTGCTCCTACATACTGTAGCATCTGCAGGTGCCAGCAGACCAGCAATAACCAGCCCATGTGTTGGGCGAGTCTAATGGGGATGGTTTAATTATCAACCAGCTGCTGCACTTGCAGGACTCTGAGGAGAGTGGCAGGATCTGCATCCCTTTAGGCAGGATTTCCTTTTGAGTATCTTGCCAAAAATGACATTTTTTGTAGCAGTGGGTGCAACAAAAATAAATAAATAAATAAAAGTCTGACTTGTACCTTAGTGCAGACTTCTCTGAAAAAAATCTGTCACACAAGTGCATGCCCAAACTCTAGGGCTCAGTTTCCTTTAGTGCGACATGAGACTGGAAGGTCACATGACAGACCTCTGGGGAAAAAATCAATCACACAAGTACATGCCCAGACTCTAGGGCTCAGTTTCCTTTAGTGCGACTTGAGACTGGAAAGTCGCATGACAGGCCATTCCCCATAATTTCCAATAAGTATTGTTTATATCTGTGCAACTTCAAGTGGCATCAACTTCAAAATAGTCCCTGCACTACTTTGGTTCCACTTTGATGCTACTTATACAGGCATTGTTTCCAGTCGCATCAAAATTGCAGCAAAAAAAAAAAAAAGCAAAAATCGCAGCAAAGTCACGCGACTTTGGGGTTGCAATAGTGAAGCCTTGAGGTAAGACCTAGAGGGCACACTTTACGTGTTTCTGGACAGCATGTGGTACAGGTCCTTGGATGAAGGTATCAGGCACTCATGGTCACTTCGGGAAATTCCCCACTGCTCCTCCAGACCATTTCTCTCCCACGCATATGCCAAGTCCACCACAACAGGTGTGCTGCTACAATGCTTACAATACTACAATACACTTCAGACTCAAGGGATTGCAGGTTTTCTATACAATCCTGTTTGGAGTTTGCAGGGGATGTTGGCTGATGTCCAGTAGCAGATCGGAAGAGGTCAAACCCTTCTGGGTCCTCTTTGAGATCTTTAAGCTGAAGTACATTAAACAGTACAACCACATGGCTGGATGCTGTTGCTGGATTGTCAGGATGCCTATCCTATCCTCACACCTTAGAGGGAAAGCAAAACCAACTGGTTAGTGTACACTGGGGGTGCTCTAGTTCCTCTTATTTCTATCAGAGGAAGTGGTGACAGTCAGGAACAGGATTCTGAGGAAGTATACTTCCGCTTATTTGATGGTTTCTCAGTGCTCATCTGGGCACAACGTCATCATGCATACAGATGATTTCTGGGGTGCATGGGCACCTGCGCAAATTTACATTTCAAGAATTCTACAAGGGAGGAAACAGGATCGAACACCGTTAATAACAGTATTACTCGTTATAAGTAGCGATCCATCATGATGAAAAGTCCTAGAGCAAGTCTCGGTCCGTTAGGACCTTTACACTGGAGAATTGCTATGAATCATGTCTACAAGACACTCGGGAAGATGCACTGTGAGGGACTTTAGGTCAAGGCAGGCGGAGATTCCCAGCCAAGGAGGGTAATCTTGAACGCGCTGGGGTTCAAGCTGCCCCTTTTATCACTTCAGCCTTACTACAGAGTCAAGGAAGACCAGTCTCCTTGCAGTTGAGCAACAGGGCAGTAGTTGCCTATATTCAGCTCCTGGGTGAAACTCACGGCAATATGCTAGTGAGAGAGGTAAAACCCATAACGCCTGGGATGGAAGATCCCCAGCAAAATTCCAGATGCAGTTTACCTCTCAGCAGATTTTTTGAACAAGTACAAGCTTCCCAGAGCACAACGAGGGTCTAGGTCCCAGGTCTTCTCTGACCTGGTCCACAAGTGGGGCCTACCACAGACAGACCTCCTCGTTTCCCAGAGTAATCGCAAACTTTGGGTATGTCTGACTTTGTTTCCGCAACACAAGGCGCAGGGGGCAGATGCTCTGATCTCTCCATGGGACTGCAATGAGTGAAGGAGTGAGTGAAAAACCTGTATAGCGCTACACCTGCGAACTAAATCACCTCAAGGCGCTTCTTGTATCCATTGTCTTCCTTATCCCTCAGAAGAGGTGGGTCTTAAGTTTCTTCCTGAAGGCCCGATGGTTTTCTCCGATGCGGATGTCCGTTAGCAGAGCGTTCCATAGCCATGGTCCTTGGACATAGTTGTCATAGCCAGTCCTCCATATTGACAGAGCTGTATCCTGGCCTAGGCCAACAAGGCCCAGGCCTAGGGCAGCACTTTGCAGGGGGGCAGCATGAAAAGATTCCCTGCCGGCTTGCGCTACACTGTCACTGAAAATTAGTCTAGCGCCCCCATTAAGCGGCCGCGCTGCTTCTAGTATGCGGACGGCCGGCATTCCACAACTGTGGGGGAGGGGCCGTTTCCAATTTTGACTGTTTTGTCATCCTGGACCACAAACCTTCCTCACTGTGCTATATGTTTCTGCTGCACCGTCTACTTAAAGTAGAACTATAGGCAACACTTTTACCATCCCTGTCCCAATGCAAAGATTTCCTTTCAATTCCTGCTCTATGGGCAACTCTATTACTCTGGTTTCACTACAGAGTGATCTCTACTTTGTTGTGTGCGAGAAGACATTCTACTTACAACATCTAGGCCTAATTCTGGAACAAGTTTGCTTTTTCTTGGTAGAGCGAGACATTCATCCTACTGCCCTTTCAGTGCCAGCTGTTCTATACTTCCTCCACGCCTTAACCTATCCTCACATAGCTCACGAGCGTCGCTTTATCGGCAAAACACATTTAAATGGGCCATGAATCCTTCAGTTTGTACAACTTTTGAGTTTTTGGAGAGTAGGTCTCCACGGAAAATATATATTGGAGCTGCAGGTTCTCATATCCGTTCAACCGTTCATTCTAACAGAGCAGTGTCCAGTTCAGGCCATCACTTATATGGCAGTATCAATTGCAAGAACTTTAGGCAGGAGGTTATTGGATATTCAAGCTCTTGGAGCTTCAAAGTAAAAAAATATATAATGTATATTCTTTTCTTTCCAAAAGGAGTAGAGTTGGTCTTGTAGATCATCTTGCCACAAACATGGCAACAGACTGCTATTTAACAGACAGCTGGACATTGCCTAAATTTCCAGAACATCACACAGGAAAGTCTCACAAACTGATAATTTTCATAACTTTAAAGTAGTATCGGTCCACAATTGTCCCTTCCAGGTCATCTAAACCTTTTGTCATTCCAGCTGGGAATCAAGGGAAAGAAGTTACTGCCTGGACCCTAGCAGGCTCGGTTGTTCATATAGGACTAGGGGTTGCAAGCCTCCGTCAGCGGTGGCGGAGCACTCTACCAGAGCAGTTGAAGCCTCATAGGCAACACATTCAAAATAATCTATGGTGCCCATCTGTAGAGGGTATCGTGGTCTTCCCAACATTCCTACTCAAACTTGACAGAATAGACCCGGGGGTCCTGTCATCAGGGAACTTTGTAGGAAGAACTATTCAGTCCTCTGTCTCATCCTAATTAGAGGATTGGTTGGACAAGTAGATCCCACCCTGTCAGCTAGTTATTTATCACTAGTATGCTGCCATGTTGGCGTCAGGAAAATGGAAAATTGTATCAAATACTTACCGTAATTTTCCTTTCCTGACGCCAAACCATGGCAGCATATGAGCCCACCCATGTGCGTTTCGGTATGTGGCTTGTTACAAAGAATGGGGTGGTGGCTAACCATGCCTTAATTTATGCTATTCACTGGTCCTGAGGGAGTGGTCAAGAGGCGGAGCTCTATCACTAGTATGCTGCCATGGTTTGGCGTCAGGAAAGGAAAATTACGGTAAGTATTTGATACAATTTTCCATTATTGCACTGGTGATAAATCATCGATGTAGCTACATAAACTGTAAAAATGGTGTGCGTAATACCAAACGGTACCAAAAGCAGTCATAAAAACATGTAGCTAAGTATGATACTGGTATAAAAATGTGTACAATGATACCACTGCTGAATCCAGATGAGGAGAGGTTAACATCAGTTCGTGTGCATGTAGATGTCCCATGAAGGGAACTATCACAACTCCCAGTGGCTGTAGAATCCCAGGTTGATAGAGGGAAGTGATAGAGGGAAGTGTAACAGCCCGTGCGTGTGGCAGATAGTAAGGTCCCGCCGACATGCAGATATGAAGGCACAGCAAAGGAGCCCTTCAGATGGACACTGCAAGCCTGTGTCTGTGACGTTACTGGATTTCCGACGGAACTCCCTGAAGGCCCAAAAGCCGGCGGAGAGGCGAGTACCAATCAAAAGAAGTTTAATCAATCAAAAATATTTTGATCGATCAAAAAAATTAAAGATTAATCGATTAATTAAAAGTTAATTTGCACAGCCCTAAAAAATTATAATAAAAAAATGTATTGAAGAGAAATGACAGGTTGTGTGTGTGGGTGGAATGAGAAGAATTGCTGGTGGTGTTGTCACCTGTCACAGCAGTCACACCTGCTTTCCCGGCCAATGCACCAGATAAATGTTGCAGCAAAACGGCTCTTTGAGTTCTGGGAAACCAGGAATGGACTCCGGACACGGACTCCAGGAAAACAAAGCTTTTATTTCACCAGGGAAAGGAGCGACTCACGCCAGGATGCCAAGTGGCCTCTTCTAGGCGTTTACAACATATATATTTCCTCTTGTATAGACATTCCTTGGAACTTGGTAAAACATCTAAAAGCTTGTTAGCGAGTGACATCTGCGGCTTCTCCGTTATCTGTCTAATTTATCATCTACTAAGCTGTAGACATGTGCGCTCACCCAACATTTCTTTGTTTTCAGAGTAATTTGTTTCTTAGTTATTCGGGTCATTAGTTATGATCGACGTTCATTCATTTCAATAAATTTAAAAATGCGGAAATTCAAAATTCGAAAATCCGAAATAATAACTAACAAATTATCGGTATCGGAATTTCCTTTTCAAATTTAGCTGTTAGTGAACGTAATGAATACGAATTTATCCGAAGTTACGAGTTACCTGAAATAACGAATTCTGCATCTAAACGAATGGAACGTAACAAATTAATAACAAAACATTTTTCTGTTTCTGTTATAAAATTTTGTAAATGAGTACGTTTTCTCCTTCACTAATACAGCAGCATGGATGAGGTGGCACTGAAAGGCAACACTAGTGGACGCTCATAGATGGCAGTGACAGGTGGCACTTATAGGCAACACTGATGGGCACTGAAAGGCTGCACTGATGGGTATATATGAGTGGCACTGATATGCATCACTGATGGCACTGGCAGGCATTGCTGAAGGGCACTGATTGGCATATCCCTGGTGGGCATCCTTTGTGGGCATTTCTGGTGGTACTGGCATCATCCCTGGTGGTCCTGGGAGGGCAACCATGGGGGGCTGCGCTGATGAACAATCAGCACAGACCCCCCTGTCAGCTGATCGCCACTCCTCTACTCTCGTCTGTCAGATGCGAGTGAGGAAATTTCAATAAAGGGCTGTTCCTGTTTACGCTGTGATCAGCCGTGATTGGACACAGCTGATCATGTGGTAAAGAGCCTCCATCAGAGGCTCTTTATCAAGATCGGTGTTGCGGTGTGTCAGACTGACACACCACAACAGAGATCACCAGGCTGTGTGCCCCCTAGGGCATATGATCACATCTCATCCTGCTGGACATCATTAAATGGGCAGTTAGGATATCTGAACCACTTCCCGGCCGTCATTTTGCTATAGGGTGGGTGGGAAGTGGTTAACCACTTCCATACCAGGCACTTACGCACCTTCCCGCCCAAGCCAATTTTCAGCTTTCAGCACTGTCGCAATTTGAATGACAATTGCGCGGTCATGCTACACTGCACCCAAACAAAATTGGCGTCCTTTTTTCCCCACAAATAGAGCTTTCTTTTGGTGGTATTTGATCACCTCTGCGTTTTTTTTTTGCGCAACAACTAAAAATAGAGCGAAGATTTTGAAAAAAAAATAAAGTTTTTATTTTTTTCTGTTAATTTTTGTGTAAATGAGTATGTTTTCTCTTTCAATTACGGGCACTGATATGGTGGCACTGATGGGCACCGATGAGGTAGTTCTGATGGGCACCGATTAGGTAGCACTGATGGGCACTGATAGGCGGCGCTGGTATGGGGCACTGATGGGCACTCATGGGCGGCACTGATGGGCACTCATGGGCGGCACTGATGGGCACTCATAGGCGGCACAGGTGGGCACTCATAGGCGGCACAGGTGGGCACTCATAGGCGGCACAGGTGGGCACTCATAGGCGGCACAGGTGGGCACTGATAGGCAGCATAGGTGGGCACTGATAGGCGGCACAGGTGGGCACTGATAGGTGGCACAGGTGGGCACTGATAGGTGGGCACTGGGCATGGATTGGCACTGTGGGGTGGCACTGACAGACACTGGGGTGGCACTGATGATCACTGAGGGGTGGCACTGATGGATCAATGTTGCCAATCAGTGCCCATGTGTGGGCACTGATTGGCATCATTTTTTTTTTACTGCCCCCCTTCTTTTTTTTTTTGCTGACTTTTTTTTTTTTTACATTTTTTTTTTTTTTTTTGCCCCTTTTTTTGGTATTTTTTTATTTCCCTGGTGGTCTAGTGTGGCGATCTGAGGGGGGGCTGCGCTGATAAACAATCAGCGCGAACCCCCCCTGTCAGGAGAGCCGCTGATCGGCTCTCCTCTACTCGCGTCTGTCAGACGCGAGTGAGGAAGAGCCGTCGGCGGCTCTTCCTGTTTACATCGTGATCAGCCGTGATTGGACACGGCTGATCACGTGGTAACGAGGCTCCGCCGGAGACTCGTTACCGAGATCGGAGGTGCAGGGTGTCAGACTGACACCCCGCATCACCGATCGCCGCGCTGCGCGCCCGCACGTGTGCGTGCGGCATGAAATCGTGCAGGCCGTTTGAGAACGGCCTGTCACGATTTCATAACCACTTCCCGGCCGTAAATCGGCTATTGGCCGGGCGGGAAGTGGTTAAAAGCCTTCACAGGTCATCAGGTTTAAGGTAACTCTGAATAATGGGCCTAGAGTGCAGGGATCAGGTGTATATCATATACAGAGGTCAGGAGTATGTCATATACAGGGGTCAGGAGTATATCATATACAGTGGTCAGGAGTATATCATATACAGTGGTCAGGAGTATATCATATACAGAGGTCAGGAGTATATTATATACAGGGGTCAGGAGTATATCATATACAGAGGTCAGGAGTATATCATATACAGGGGTCAGGAGTATATCATATACAGAGGTCAGGAATATGTCATATACAGGGGTCAGGAGTATATCATATACAGAGGTCAGGAGTATATCATATACAGAGGTCAGGGTCATAATTAGAGAGAAAAGTCCCTCCTGTACGGTTCTCTCCTTGACATATCGTAGAATGAAGCCGTATTGTTCTTTCAGTGTCATCATCCCGTGTTCTGTCCATTTCCACACCGACACCAACATCTCCTCCACCATCCCGCTGTATTTGTTGTCTCACCATGTTTCCAATGATGGAGATCCAGAGACTGACCCGAGTCTTCTTCTCCATGTCACCAGACCACCTCTTCCTCTACTATTGGGGTGCTGGGCCTTTCTAGGACTACTCAGGACCCCCAACCTCTTCTATAGGATTGTGAAGATTTCCATCCTATTTACTAAGAAGCTGAAGAAGATGTCCATGATGTAGATGAGGGTCACATATAGTATGAGCAGCATCACCCTTCACTCTGTCACCAAGGCCTAGTCTGGCAATGCCCAGAATGATACCAATTAGTCTCTGACCAATCTCACGGTTTGGATGGAATTTCTCCTTTTCCTTATTTCCAGGTGACCATGAATTAGAGTTCCAATATCTCCCCCGTGTTCTGCAGACAGATATACATTTCCCGATGTCTTATGTTGTACAGATCCCTCATGTTCCCCGATACGAGATCATACATTGGACTTGTTCAACTTTCCAACCCGGAGGGAATGGACTGGGCAAGATTCTCTCCCCATGTTGAGGGTATGTGGTTTGGTATGGTTCAGGAGGAGGCATGCTCACTCCCCACCCCCCACCCTTCCCTGGGCAGTCAGGCTGCATGCTCTAATAAGGGTCTAGTATGAATTTCTTGGTGGTGGGGGGTCCATACAGTTTTTTTTTTTTCGTACTTTTCTTAACATTTACATTCACTGGTCAACCAGCAAATCCCCAGCTGACAGCTGAATAAGCCTGGTGGGTGTACATCACTGGGTGTTAGGACACTTGTGACAACCAACCTCCTATCAACCAACCTGAGCAGGAATACTGCAGCCAAAAGTTGGAATTGGCTAAACACCTATTTAGTTCATCCATTCGCCAACCGCCTAAACAAGCCGAAATCTGTTCAAACATGGGTTCTGTCCACCCCCAGGGCTCATTTTAAGTGGTTGGTTTATTGGTCCCTTATGCCCTGTACACACAGGCGCAATTTTCGACAAGTAAACCGTGTTTTTTTTTCCAACAGAATGTTGTCTCAAACTTGTGTTGCATACACACGGGTACACAAATTTTGGCTGAAATTCCGATGTTCAAGAACGCAGTGATGTACAACACGTACGACGAGCCGAGATCAATGAAGTTCAATAGGCAGTTTGGCTCTTCTGCTTGAATCTGAGCATGCATGTTTTTTTGTGCATTGGAATTGCATACAGACAATCAGAATTTCCATCGGAAAAATATAAAACCTGCTCGAAATCTTTTGCTGGCGGAAATTCCGACAGAAAAAGTTGGTTGGAGCCTACACACGGTCGGAATATCCGACCAAAAGCTCAAATCACACTTTTTTTTATGGAATTTCCGACTGTGTGTATGCAGCATTACATTGGTGACCAATGGGAGAAGGACCCCCTTATATCAGTGGTCACTGTAGTGGTCCCTTACATTGGTGACCAATGGGAGAAGGACCCCCTTATATCAGTGGTCATTGTAGTGGTCCCTTACATTGGTGACCAATGGGAGAATCAGTGGTCAGTGAAAGAAAGACATTCTTACACCGTCATCAGTGGGAAGACTGCCCTCCTTACAGATCATTGATGTCAGTTGTTACTGAGAGACTGAAATTCTCCATTGCTCAAGGAACAAGAAAATAACGTAGTTGTGCTGTATAAAAAAATAATAATAAAAAAATGAAATGCTGAGAAAATGAAAAATTTCAAATATGTGAATCCGCTGTGATATAAATATACCACATAAGCTATAACAAGTCTTGTGTTCAGTGAAGTTCAAACAAGAAGTGCAGATTGGGTCAGTTTGTGACACTGATGTAAAAAACCACCTCCAACAGAATCACCATAAGGGATGGAGGCTTACCAGATGGCAAGCATAACCATCTTGCGGCTGTAAACCCCAGCCCGGGCCTTTGTATGGAACTGCAAGGGACACTGCTATGGATCCTCCAGGCACATCGTCCTCAATGATATATACCCGAAAAAACAATAGGCTCACAATAGTGAAGTACAGTAAAATCAGTAACTAGTTTAATGAATTAAAAACACTTATAAGAGGGTTGTAACCTAGAAGCATAAAATATGTAAAGCCGGCCGGCTTACTCGAACGCCCGTCCACTCGGACCGTCACGCCACATGTCAGCATGTTTTTTTTCTTGTTCATTTGGTGTGTATATCACTTTTTAGTTGCAGCTTACTTTAGTGTAATTTAGTGCGGTAATTTTTCCCCCTTTTTGCATTGCTCAAGGAACCCCTAGAACCCTTTGGAGGAACCCTGGCTGAGAAAGGCTGGACTAGGCAGTAATATATTTCTCTCCCCCTTGGTGGGAGTGGAGATGACCCATCTATAAGGATATACAGTACATACACACACAGCACAAGGCCGTGTTCACACTACCAGATGTTTCTCGGGGCTGCAGGTCCTCTGAGAGCCACAAGGTGGCGATCTTCTCATTTCTACCAAAGAGACAGAGAGTCTCTATGGAAGACAGGAAATTATGTCAGGTACAAACAGGAAGTGATGTTAGATAAAGACAGGAAGTTCCATGAGGTACGAAGTAACAAGGAGACAATGTTGGAATCGGTAGCAGAGGAGGTAATAAGATCTTATCTTCTATTTACACCCAGTAACCCTGTCATGTCCGTCCTCTTCCTCCATAGTCACTGTGACGTCTTTTATCTCCAGCAGATGATAATACACACATATACCGCCCAACTGTCCCTGATTTGGAGGGACTTTCCCTCATTCACAACAAAGTCCCTCTTTCCTCCTCATGTGTCCCTCATGTTGGTCTGATCTATATACATGTATATAAAATGCACTATTTATCTATTAAAAAGTCTTTCCCGGTGCTAAACCTTCCATCCAATTTCTACATTTTTCTGCTGCATTTGTAAATTCCAAAAGCCAATATAAAGGAATATTAGTGGTGAAAATGCACTTGTGGGTTTATCCGATTTTCCTTTCTCCATTAAGGGGTGTGTCAGGGGGTGTGTCCTGAGCCTACATACTTTTGCTAATAGAAGTCCCTCATTCCCATCTCAGAAAGTTGGGAGGTATGTACACATATATAGTGTGGAGTCGTGCGTTAACCTCTTCAGGGTTAGAACTAGGGATATCCCGATACCGATACTAGTATCGGTATCAGCACCGATACCGAGCATTTCCCAGAGTACTTGTACTCAGGGGGAAATGCTCCGACGCCTAATCTGATACTTGGGCAGGCAAGGGAGTTGCTGTCTTACCCCCTGCTCCATGCTGTCTTACCCCCTGCTCCATGCTGTCTTACCCCCTGCTCCATGCTGTCTTACCCCCTGCTCCATGCTGTCTTACCCCCTGCTCCATGCTGTCTTACCCCCTGCTCCATGCTGTCTTACCCCCTGCTTCATGCTGTCTTACCTCCTGCTCCATGCTGTCTTACCCCCTGCTTCATGCTGTCTTACCCCCTGCTCCATGCTTTCTTACCCCCTGCTCCATGCTTTCTTACCTCCTGCTCCATGCTTTCTTACCTCCTGCTCCATGCTGTCTTACCCCCTGCTCCATGCTGTCTTACCCCCTGCTCCATGCTGTCTTACCCCCTGCTCCATGCTGTCTTACCCCCTGCTCCATGCTGTCTTACCCCCTGCTCCATGCTGTCTTACCCCCTGCTCCATGCTGTCTTACCCCCTGCTCCATGCTGTCTTACCCCCTGCTCCATGCTGTCTTACCCCCTGCTCCATGCTGTCTTACCCCCTGCTCCATGCTGTCTTACCCCCTGCTCCATGCTGTCTTACCCCCTGCTCCATGCTGTCTTACCCCCTGCTCCATGCTGTCTTACCTCCTGCTCCATGCTGTCTTACCTCCTGCTCCATGCTGTCTTACCTCCTGCTCCATGCTGTCTTACCCCCTGCTCCATGCTGTCTTTTCCCCTGCTCCATGCTGTCTTTTCCCCTGCTCAGTGCCTGTCTCTCTCCCCTGCTCAGTGCCTGTCTCTCTCCCCTGCTCAGTGCCTGTCTCTCTCCCCTGCTCAGTGCCTGTCTCTCTCCCCTGCTCAGTGCCTGTCTCTCTCCCCTGCTCAGTGCCTGTCTCTCTCCCCTGCTCAGTGCCTGTCTCTCTCCCCTGCTCAGTGCCTGTCTCTCTCCCCTGCTCAGTGCCTGTCTCTCTCCCCTGCTCAGTGCCTGTCTCTCTCCCCTGCTCAGTGCCTGTCTCTCTCCCCTGCTCAGTGCCTGTCTCTCTCCCCTGCTCAGTGCCTGTCTCTCTCCCCTGCTCAGTGCCTGTCTCTCTCCCCTGCTCAGTGCCTGTCTCTCTCCCCTGCTCAGTGCCTGTCTCTCTCCCGCTGCTCAGTGCCTGCCTCTCCCGCTGCTCAGTGCCTGCCTCTCCCGCTGCTCAGTGCCTGCCTCTCCCCCTGCTCAGTGCCTGCCTCTCCCCCTGCTCAGTGCCTGTCTCTCCCCCGTCCATGCCGCTCTCCCATGGTCCATGGTGCTCTCCCCCCGTGCAGTTCGCTCTCCCCCCGTGCAGTTCGCTCTCTCCCCCCGTGCAGTTCGCTCTCCCCCCGTGCAGTTCGCTCTCCCCCCCAGCTGTCAGCTCTCCCCCCCCTGTCCATTGCGCTCTCCCCCCTCCATGTTGCTCTCCCCCCCTCCATGCTGCTCTCCCCCCTCAATCTGTCAGGGGGGAGAGCAGAGGTAGAAGCCACTAAACCCGCCTTCTACCTTTTCCGAATGAATGGAGTCAGTGATCACTGACTTCTGTCCATTCATATAACTAAGCATCGTAACCTGTGATTGCGATGCTTCAGTTTATGAATGGAGAGGAGCCTCTCCATTCATTTCTGCTGAGGCTGCTGAGAAAGGGACTGGGGAATCTGTGTCCCTAGTCCCTTTCTCTGTCTTAAAGGGGAGATGTCAGGGGTCTGTTAAGAGACCCCTGACATCTCTCCAAAGACCCCCAACAGGGCTGTTTAAAAAAAAATGCAATATATGTTTTAAAAATAAAATAAAATGTAAATAATAATAAAAAAAGACACACTGACATCCACCCTGCCCCCCCTAAAAAAAAAAAATCACTGTAAAAGTAAAAAAAACAAAAAAAATACTGCCACTGTCACACTGTAAAAAAAAAAGTATCGGTAATCGGTAGCTCAAAAAAGTGGTATTGGGACAACCCTAGTTAGAACATTCCCCCACTTACGGGGACGGAACATTCTCTTCATTTCGAAAATTATTATTATTTTTTTCATGGGTTTCACCTTTTCAGTTTATACTAACAGATTATACAATAATACGGGTTGGGGGTTTTTATTTAGAGGTGGACTACTGTGGATACTTGTGTTTGATTTTATAATCTTTTTGGAGGAAAGAATAACTATTCACTATGTCATTTTTATTCTATATTCAGAGTGGAGACCTGAGAGATCCTAAAGTTGAGGTGAAAGAAGAGATAAAGGAGGAGGATGATGGGGATGGGGTGATGGAGGAAGAACACCCCATCCCCCACCATCATCAGGTAGATGAGGAACAATTATTGGTGGTTATGATTTATACACAAACATGTTTATTATAATGAATGTTTTATTATATATTCAGAGTGGAAACCTCGGGGATGATAATATTGATGTTAAAGAAGAGTATAAAGAAGAGTATGAGGAGTATGGAGTGATGGAGGAGTTTTCAGAAGGATACAAGGATATGATGGAGCCACCTAATACCAGGAACCCCCCAGAGAGATGTCCCCGTCCTCTGTATTCCCGGGATTCCACACAGGAAGGTCACACCATCCCCCACCATCATCAGGTAGATGGGGAACAATCACTGATCGTTAGACATGTGCATTCGTTTTCGTTAGAATGCATTTTCGTCCGAAAATCGGGTATTTTCGTTATCGTTTTAACAAACGAAAACGAAAGCGCAAGAAACTAAAACCGAAAAAATCTGACATAAAAAATGCTTTATTTTCGTTTTCGTTCAGATCCAACGATTTTCGATGCTTTGTCGAATTTCCGTCGTTCAATTTCACAAAGTCATCGAAACTCATCGTTCTGAATACAGTAAATAGGTATATTCACTGTATTCAGAACGACGATTTTCGATGCTTTGTCAAATTTCCGTCGTTTAATTCGACAAAGTCATCGAAAATCTTCGTTTTCGGACGAAAAATTTCCCGACGAAAACAAAATAAATCAAAACGATTTTCGGAAGTAACTAAATAACTTTATTTTCTGGACGAAAACGAAACAAAATATTCCAGTCTGCACATGTCTACTGATCGTATCATTAGGATCTGTACATTATCTGTATTGTTACCATTGATGTCATTTTTATTCTATATTCAGAGTGGAAACCTGAGAGATCCTAAAGTTGAGGTGAAAGAAGAAGAGGAGACGTATGTGAGCGATGATCAGGAGGATGGAATATTGAGGCTAATTCTAGAGGACGGCACTCTTACAGAGATCAGCACAGGTGGGTCATTAACACTAAATCCATTCCTCCACCCATACTGCTCACTGATTGGTCCAGAGTAGGGCGGGGACTGGGTGATATCAGCCTGTAATCCCCTGGTCACTTTCCTGAGCTGTGTTCCCCGTCCTGTATTTCTCTCGGATAATCTTCCTTCTCTGTGCTGCAGACACAATTTATGTCTCTAGACTGGATTTATGGAGATTCTGGGGTTCAGCTGGCAGCAAAATGTTCATTTTCACCATAGACTTTACTAGACCTAGGCACCTGGGGTATGTACTTTGGGTCTTCTGCCCCATGCCCAGGTCTAGTGAGATCTCTGACAGAACAATTCTCCTGGGTTACTTGTTCTGTTATTTGCTGGCTGTGCCGGGTGGAGGGATATGTCTGTATAGTCTCAGACCCAAGTCACTGAGTGCAGTCTCAGGAGATGGGAGGCAGCGGTGTGGGATCTCTGCAACTTGTCTCCAGTAATCAGTTCATCCGCCACTGATTACCAATATTATGAGTCCTGACCCATTACTAAATACTCTATGTTGTACTTTACATTCTCCTGACCCCTGCACTATATACTCTGTTGTACATTACATACTCCTGACCCCTGCACTATATAATCTATTGCATGTAATGAGGTGCTGGGCCCCCTGAGGCTTAATTGAGACCTCCAGAGTTAGACAGCTGACATCCTTGTTTGTAGAGTGGGTTACGAGGCATGGTGGGTGTAATGCAAGATGGAATAATGGGCGCCAGTCATTTTTTGAATGCAAACAAGAGATTTATTGTCTCTGAACAAGAACGGTTGGAGAGCAGGTTTAGGGCCAGGACACATTTGAGTAGATGCAATGACAATTGGCAGACTCCGAGACTTCTATAGGTAGACTACTATACAGTGGAAGGCCTCTCGCCGGACACCTCTTCTGTATAGGTAGTTCTACATAACTCTTGGTAACAGAATATTTTTCTTCTTCTCACACAGTCTCTCACTGCAGATCTTCTCTCCCTGAGCTCCCGGTCTCTCACTAGTAGGGATGAGCTTTATGTTCGGGTCGAACATGAGTTCCACTCTAACATTGGCTGTTCGCCTGTTCATTGAAAAACGAACATTATGGGGCGTTCGCACCAAATTCGAGCGCCGCGTCATGCACCATAATGCACTGCGAGATCGTGGTATGATGATTGGCCAAAGCATGCACTATGATCCGCATACTTTGGCCAATCCCAGCACCGTCAGCAAAGAGAGACATAATTGGCCAAAGGCAGGGTGCTCCATCGGCTCCATGTCATCAGTCAATCCTTCCCTAGCCCCACCATCGTGCACGGAGGAGTCCTCCGAACTGTTCGACCACAGTGTTGGGTACATGCTGCAGGAGAATGCGCAGCGATTGGAAGGCTCCGATGATGGTACCCAGGTTGAGGAAGAGAGTAACGTGAGCCTAAAGAGAGGGGGTGCCCAAGAAGGACAAGAAACTGGCAGTCATGTTCCCCCAGCTGCAGCATACTGCCAAGTTTTCTCCAGTGAGGAGGAGGGAGGGAATGATGAGGTCACTGACTCTACTGCCTGATAGAAGGGAGGAGGAGGAGGCACATCTCCAATGAGGCAGGATGCCCTCCAGGGAGCAGGTTAAGGGCAGCCACCCTTTTGCATCACACCACCGAGCTTAGCATATGCAGGGCGCTGCTGAATCCCCCTGACTTTGAAAGTTCTTTGGTGTGGGCCTTTTTTGACACATGCAGCAGATCGTACCGTTGCTGTTTGCAACATATGTCTGAAGCGTATCAAGCGTGGCCAAAACAGCAGCCGCTTGGGCAACAAATGCATGACCAGACATATGACGACCGCACTAAAAAGACCCACATGAAAGAAGAAGGCGGACCTCTCCTTGCTCCTCATCAGCTGGAATCTCCAACCCCACTATACCTCCAGTCCTCTCAGAAATCTGCATTTAGAGGAATGAAGGTGTAGAATTAGGTTTTCCAAGTACTTGTGGCCAATCTGCTAGCGGTACACCAACATCCGATTGTAGCAGGCAAATTTCCCTACCCCAGTTGCTAAATCTTAGAAAGAAATTTGGTCCCAGCCATCCAAATGCTCAGCGTCTGAATGCTAGCTTAGCCAAATTGATAGCACTGCAACTGCTGCCTTTTCAGCTGGTAGACTCTGCCCCTTTTTGTGAATTTGTGGAATGTGCTGTACCTCAGTGGCAGGTTCCCAAACGCCATCTCTTTTCACAGAAGGCCATTCCAGCTCTCTACCGGCATGTGGAAGGCAATGTCTTGGCCTCGTTGGACAGGGCGGTCAGCAGTAAGGTGCATATTACCGCTGACTCATGGTCCAGCAGGCATGGACAGCGATGTTACCTTTCTTTCACGGTGCAATGGGTGACTCTGCTGGCAGCTGGGAAGGATGCAGGACAGGGTGCAGTATTGTTGGAGCTTATTCCACCACCATGCCTCCAAAATGCTAGTAGTGGTGATTCTGCCACAGCTCTCTCCTCCACCCCCTCCTCTTCTTCCTCCATGGCCTCATCCTGTGCTTATTTGTCCTCTGAACCAGCGATGCTCCATAGACGTTCAAGGGGCTATTAAAGCACTCAGGCAAAAAGATGCCATGTGGTGCTTAGGGGACAGGGGCCACACTGGGGCAGAGATTCTGTCAGCTCTGCAGGGGCAGGCTCAGAAGTGGTTGACGCCACGCAGCTTCAGCCAGGCATGGTTGTATGCGACAATGGCATCAACCTCCTCTCCGCCCTCTGACGGGGACACTTGACCCATGTTCGGCTCACGTCCTAAATTTAGTGGTGCAGCAGTTCTTGGGCAGGTACCCAGGCTTACAGGATGTCCTGAGGCAGGCCAGGAAAGTCTGTGGACATTTCTGCTGGTCATATAATGCCAGTGCTCGGCTGCCTGACCTTCAAAAGGAATATAACCTGCCCAAGAACCGCTTATGACATGCCCACAAGGTGGAACTCAATGTTGGCAATGCTGCAGCGGCTACACATGCCGCAGAGGTCCATCAATGAGTACCTGTGTGAGTATGGCACCAGGACAGGGTCAGGGGAGCTTGGCTTTTTTTCACCATGCCAGTAACTCATGATCAAGGATGCATGCACTGTCCTGTCACAATTTGAGAAGGCCACAAGTATGGTGAGCAGTGACAGTGCATGCTGTCCTTCTTGTCTTCCTATTGGAGCACATGCTTCATGGAATCATGGACAGGGCACTTTAAGCAGAACAGCGGGAGGAAGAGGAGGACTTCCATACTTCTCAAGGCCCCATTTATCCAGATAGTATTCCTGCGGGCCCGCCAATCACACAGGAGGAGGAGGGTGTCAGCATGGAGGTGGAGGATAACACTCAGCAACAGTCTTCAATGGATCGTTTTCAGTCCCCAGAAACCCATGGACTTGTACGTGGCTGGGAGGAGGTAGTTGCGGATCATGTGATCCTTAGTGACCCAGAGGACTCTGTATCGAATGCCTCAACATACTTATGCTGCATGGTTTCCCTGATCCTGCAAAGCCTGCGAAAGGACCCCAGGATTCGTGGTATCAAGGCGAGGGATCATTACTGGCTGGCAACCCTTCTTGATCCACGTTACAAGGGTAAGGTTGCAGAACTTATCCAGCCTTCGCAGAGGATGAAACATCTTTGGGAGGCCTTGCAGAATGGTCTGTGCAATGCGTTTCCAGAGCCTGGGAGGTTACAATTTCCTGGTGATGGACAACATGTTGCTGAGGCTTCGTTCAATCACAGAAAGCGCAGTGGAGAAGGTGGCCGTCTGACTGATGCGTTCAGACAATTCTTCAGTCCGCAGCCCCAAGGCCTGATCAGTTCCAGCAACCGTCACTGGCCAGAGCTTGCACAGTACGCAATTGAGCTACTGGCCTGTCCTGCATCCAGCGTTCTTTCTGAACGCACATTCAGTGCTGCTGGAGGCTTTGTAACTGATCAGAGTGCGCCTGTCCACAGACTCTGTTGATCGGCTCACCTTCATAGAAATGAATCAGTCTTGGATCACCAGCTACCAAGCACCTGATGCTGATGTAACTAATACATTTTTCTATGGATGTGGGATCCCTGGAAGACTGCCTATGCTGAATGATTATCCTATTATGCTGAGTGACTATCCTATTCCTCCTCAATGTTCATGTTAATAGCTTCTAAGAATATTTTTGTTTCAGGGCACTACCACCACTGCCTAAGGCGCAGTTTTTCTGCCCCTGTTTACACACCCCTGTTAATTACCATTTTTGATCTAATATTTCACAGAAGGGCCCGTTCCTGCACCCACCAAGAGTAACGGCGAGGGCTTACAGTGTTCTGGTACCACCAACACCTCAGGCACAATTTCCCTACTTTCAAACATCCGACTTACAAACGACTCCTACTTACAAACAGATGGAGACAACAGGAAGTGAGAAGAAAACTCCCCCTAGGAAGGGGAATTCTCTTCTGTAAGGCCCTGTACACACAATCAGACATGTCTGATGAGACTTGTCTGACGGACCGTTTTCATCAGATAACTCTGAACTTGTCTGATGTGCGTACACACCATCGGACCAAAATCCGATCAGACCAGAACACGGTGACGTGGAACACAACAACGTGATGAAAAAATGAAGTTCAATGCTTCCAAGCATGCGTCGACTTGATTCTGAGCATGCGCGGGTTTTTGGTCTGATGCTTTTGTGTACTAGCCATCGAACCTGTCCGATGGACAGGTTCCATCAGACAGGTTTTAAAGCATGTTTTAAAACTTTGGTCTGACAGACAACAGTCTGATGGGCCGTACACACCATCAAACTGGTCTGATGAAACTGGTCCGCGCACCAGTTTCATCAGACATGTCTGATCGTGTGTACGCGGCCTAAGAGTTGATATGGGAAAAAGGTGTCTCCTCTCCACTGATGCTTTATCACCAATCCTTGTTTCCCTAATAACCCCAAATTTTCTAAATCCAATTGTCATTGGGACAGAAAGTGAGGTGACATCTTCTGAACACAGGGCACAGACAGCAAAACAAATGTTACAGGGGTGATAACCCTTCCCTATGTTTTCCAAAAAGCTTAAAATTTTGGGCTGGAGCTACACTTACAAAATGTACGAGTTCCAAATTACAAACAGATTCAACTTAAGAACAAACCTCCAGTCCCTGTCTTGTTTGTAACCCGGGGACCGCCTGTATACTGCTGTTCAGAGTATATAGAGCCTGCGGGCACTTTTCATTTTTTACGTTGGGGCCCCATAAACTTTAACGGTGTTTGAATGTTCGCACAAACTTTCGGTACATTTGCTTGTTCTGCCGTGAACCGAACCGGGAGGTGTTAGGCTCCTCCCTACTCACTGGACTTCCAGATTCAGTGGCAACTAAATCTCCTGAGGTCTTCTACAGCTAACCCGCTGTATATTCCTCAAGCATCACTTCCGCTATCCTGCTGGGTCCCTGGCTTGACACTTACTGATGATCAAGCGTCACCCCACTAATCTTTACTCTCGGTTGGAATCCAATCCTGCAGTCCCAACCCTGCGTTGGTTCTCTTGCTCCTGGATAGGCCTCAGGCCTCCGGCCTAGCAACCCGGGAGACATAACACACGTCCACCCAGACAGCTGTCCAGATGGCACAGAACCCTGATCACCTGATTCCACCCAAATAAATAGGCTCTCCCAGCAGGCCAAGGGACCAAAGAAACCCCTGCCAATTGGGTGAGGCACCCCATCCATTCATAATCCAACCTTGCTACACCCTTATCTAGTCTAGTGCCACCTAGTGACAGAAAAGAAAGGGTACAGCAATCCAAAGTTAGAGAGTAATCAGTATATCTCCTAGCAATAAGCAAGGATAACTACCACCTGGTGAACTCAATTTATTAGTCACCCTTCCTAAAAACCAGGGTGCTACATGTTCATTATACTCCTGACCCCTGCACTATATACTCTATGTTGTACATTACATACTCCTGACCCCTGCACTATATACTCTATGTTGTACATTACATACTTCTGACCCTCGTCCTTTAATCCCCTCATCACTGTCACTCCTATATAAGACAGTTCTCGTTGTTTCCCCACTCTCTGACTAAGGTCCATGAATAAAGAAATGATCTGGTAGGAGATCAGAGGACCCATTTACTAGTTACCTTGAGGGGGGAATTGTAAGATCCTCAGAGACAAAGCTGCCTGATGTGGGCGGAGTCCTGGTTTAGGGGAACCAACAGCTCAGGTCTAGTAATAATCTTTTTACTTCTATTTCAGTAGATGGACGGGAGATGAGGAAAACCTCAGAGGATTGTCTCACTTTGTCTCCAGACTGTAAAGTAGAAGATGAGGACATCACACAGTATAGTCCAGGAGAAAACCCGACTACCTCAAATGTCCATCCGGCACCACACAGTGTAGATGGACCATCGTATTCCTCTTACCCTGAGGACCCTCAGACTGTGCGGGACGGTGCCGGACCATCGCATTCCTCTTATCCTGAGGAACCTCAGACTGTGCGGGATGGTGCCGGACCATCGCATTCCTCTTATCCTGAGGAACCTCAGACTGTGAGGGACGGTGCCGGACCATCGTATTCCTCTCATCCTGACGAACCTCAGACTGTGGGGGACGGTGCCGGACCATCGTATTCCTCTTATCCTGAGGAACCTCAGACTGTGCGGGATGGTGCTGTCCTTGCAACAGATGAGAGGTTGTCCTGTCCCGAGTGCGGGAAGTGTTTCAGTTCCAAAAGCAATCTAAATGTGCATAAAAAATCTCACACAGGAGAGAAGCCGTATTCCTGTTCTGAGTGCGGGAAATGTTTTTCAGTGAAGACCAGTCTTTCCATACATCAGAGATTGCACACGGGGGAGAAGCCTTTTTCCTGTTCTGAGTGCGGAAAATGTTTTTCAGAGAAGTCCCGTCTTTTTACACATCAGAGATCTCACACGGGGGAGAAGCCTTTTTCCTGTTCTGAGTGCGGGAAATGTTTTTCAGCGAAGTCCAATCTTTCCAAACATCAGAGATTGCACATGGGGGAGAAGCCTTTTTCCTGTTCTGAGTGCGGGAAATGTTTTTCAATGAAGTCCTATCTTTTCACACATCAGAGATCTCACACAGGGGAGAAGCCTTTTTCCTGTTCTGAGTGTGGGAAATGTTTTTCACAGAAGTCCCATCTTTCCACACATCAGAGATCTCACACGGGGAAGAAGCCGTATTCCTGTTCTGAGTGTGGGAAATGTTTTTCAGATAAGTCTTATCTTTCCACACATCAGCGAGCTCACATGGGGGAGAAGCCTTTTTCCTGTTCTGAGTGTGGGAAATGTTTTTCAAAAAAGTCCAGTCTTTCCACACATCAGAGATCTCACACGGGGAAGAAGCCGTATTCCTGTTCTGAGTGTGGGAAATGTTTTTCAGATAAGTCTTATCTTTCCACACATCAGCGAGCTCACATGGGGGAGAAGCCTTTTTCCTGTTCTGAGTGTGGGAAATGTTTTTCAAAAAAGTCCAGTCTTTCCACACATCAGAGATTACACATGGGGGAGAAGCCTTTTTCCTGTTCTGAGTGTGGGAAATGTTTTTCAGAGAAGTCCAATCTTTCCAAACATCAGAGATCTCACACGGGGGAGAAGCCTTATTCCTGTCCTGAGTGTGGGAAATGTTTTTCATGGAAGTCCAATCTTTCCACACATCAGAGATCACACACGAGGGAGAAGCCCTTTTCCAGGTTCTGAAAGCGGAAAATGTTTTTCAGTGAAGTCCCATCTTTTCACACATCAGAGATCTCACACGGGGGAGAGGCCGTTTTCCTGTTCTGAGTGCAGGAAATGTTTTTCAGTGACGGCCAATCTTTACAGACATCAGAGATCTCACACGGGGGAGAAGCCATATTCCTGCCCTGAGTGAGGGAATTGCTCCTCACTGAAGTCCTGTCTTCCTGTACATCAGGGGCCCCACACAACCCCTCGAGGTGTATTAGTGAGTGCGGGAAATGTCTTGTATGTGAATGTTGCTGGACATGTGGGGAAGAAGCACACCCTGATATACGGGTGAAACTTGAAAAATTAGAATATGGTGCAAAAGTTCATTTATTTCACTAATGCAACTTAAAAGGCGAGACTAATATATGAGAGAGACTCATTACATGCAAAGCAAGAGGGTTCAAGCCGTGATTTGTCATCATTGTGATGATGGTGGCTTCCAGCTCATGAAAACCCCAAATCCACAATCTCAGAAAATTTGAATATTGTGAAAAGGTGGAATATTCTCGGCGTAAAGCGTCCCCCTCTAATCAGATAATTAAGACATAACACTTGCAGAGGGTTCCCGAGCCTTTAAATGGTCTCTGTCTGGTTCAGTAGGAATCACAATCATTGGAAAGACTGCTGACCTGCCAGTTGTACAGAAAACCATCATTGACACCCTCCATAAGGAGGGAAAGCCTCAAAAAAGATAATTGTAAAGGAAGTTGGATGTTCCCAAAGTGCCGTATCAAAGCACATTAATAGAAAGTTCTGTGGAAGGGAAAAGTGTGGAAGAAAAAGGTGCACAAGCAGCAGGGATGAGCGCAGCCTGGAGAGGATCAGGAAAAGGCCAATCAGATGTGTTGGGACTTTCACAAGGAGGGGACTGAGGCTGGAGTCAGAGCATCAAGAGCACCACACACAGACGGGTCCTGGACATGGGTGTCAAATGTCGTATTCCTCTTGTCACCCCACTCCTGACCAAAAAACAACTTCAGAAGAGTCTTACCTGGGCTAAAGAAAAACTGGTCTGGTGCTCAGGGGTCCAAAGTCCTCTTTTCTGATGAGAGTAAATGTTGTATCTCATTTGGAAACCAAGGAGCCGGAGTCTGGAGGAAGAATAGAGGAAACCAAGGAGCCGGAGTCTGGAGGAAGAATAGAGGAAACCAAGGAGCCGGAGTCTGGAGGAAGAATAGAGGAAACCAAGGAGCCGGAGTCTGGAGGAAGAATAGAGGAAACCAAGGAGCCGGAGTCTGGAGGAAGAATGGAGGAAACCAAGGAGCCGGAGTCTGGAGGAAGAATAGAGGAAACCAAGGAGCCGGAGTCTGGAGGAAGAATAGAGGAAACCAAGGAGCCGGAGTCTGGAGGAAGAATGGAGGAAACCAAGGAGCCGGAGTCTGGAGGAAGAATAGAGGAAACCAAGGAGCCAGATTCTGAAAGAAGAATGGAGGAAACCAAGGAGCCGGAGTCTTGCATATAATGAGTATCTCTCATATATTACTTTCACCTCTTAAGTTGTATTAGTGAAATAAATGAACTTTTACACGATATACTAATTTTTCGAGTTTCACCCGTACACCTCAGATATACTCCATGGCTGATCTTCATCATGTAACAAACAGTTCATAAGGAGATCAGAGATCACCAAAGACATGGATGAAGTGTTGTACCGTGTTGGCCATTGATAGCAGGAGAAAAATAAAAATGGAGTCATTGCCTCTCATTGGCTGAGTACATTTTGTGGTGGAAGATTTCACAGACATTTAGGGATCTATTATAAAATGTAGAATGAATGTGACACTCGTTCCTCCAATCATGACAAATATTGGCTCATCGGCTCCATCTAGTGGCAAAAATCTGGCTCTGTGGTATTAATACCGACCATTGACGTAAAACAGAAAATACCACATTTGGCCATTAGATGGCGCTAAGTACCATAGAAATTATCTCCATCTAGTGGCCAAATGCAATCATTTCTATTGTAAATGAATGGAAACCTTTCGACCAGCACAGCAAATCTCCTAATAACATTCATCTTTCCCCCATTCACACAGAAGGAATGTACATGGACTTTCCCCGGGGGAATTGCTATGCACATATTTTATGAATAGACCCCTAAATGTCAGGAGACGTTTATATAAAGATGGGAAGTATGGAGCAGATAAATGAATAGACCTCCTAGCAATGTTATTACCAGGCTGCAGCTAGGGGGAGCTCTAATGTGTGAGCACAGCAGAGTGATCCCATCTAGCTCACATTAACCCTTTCACTGTCAGATGTTTTTGCATTATTTTGGGACTGAAGATTAGATAAAACCCCCAAACATATATTATGTGATAGCAGAGGCCCTGGAGAATAAAATGGTGGTGATTGTTAAGGTGTTCCTCGTACACAAATTTCCCCTTAATATCCGGGTTTATTTTCTCCTTTCCCCCATTTTCTATGGTGTGATCTTTTCTACAATACTTTGTTATAATAATGTAACACGTTGTGTATTGTATGACTCCGCCCCCACATTCCAGACAAGTCATTTTCCTGACCAATCGCATTTCTACCTTTTTACTGTTTCCTGATTCTATGACTGTAATCTGTTTAATAGTACAAATTATAATAAAAAAATGTATTGAAGAGAAAAAAACGTTGTGTGTGTCGGTGGAATGAGTCAGGAGTATATCATATACAGGGGTCAGGAGTATATCATATACAGGGGTCAGAAGTATATCATATACAGTGAACAGGAGTATATCATATACAGTGGTCAGGAGTATATCATATACAGGAGTCAGGAGTATATCATATACAGGGGTCAAGAGTATATCATATACAGGAGTCAGGAGTATATCATATACAGGGGTCAGAAGTATATCATATACAAGAGTATATCATATACAGGGGTCAGGAGTATATCATATACAGGGGTCAGGAGTATATCATATACAGGGTCAGGAGTATATCATATACAGGGGTCAGAAGTATATCATATACAGTGGTATATCATATACAGGGGTCAGTATATCATATACAGAGTCAGGATATCATATATACAGAGGTCAGGAGTATATCATATACAGGGGTCAGGTATATCATATACAGGGGTCAGTATATATATCAGGAGTATATCATATAGGGGTCAGTATATCATATACAGGGTCAGGAGTATATCATATACAGGGGTCAGGAGTATATCATATACAGGGTCAGGAGTATATCATATCAGGAGGGGTATATCATATACAGGGGTCAGGAGTATATCATATACAGGGGTCAGGAGTATATCATATACAGGGGTCAGGGTATATCATATACAGAGTGGTCAGGAGTATATCATATACAGGGGTCAGGATTATATCATATACAGAGGTCAGGAGTATATCATATACAGGGGTCAGGAGTATATCATATACAGGGGTCAGGAGTATATCATATACAGTGGTCAGGAGTATATCATATACAGTGGTCAGGAGTATATCATATACAGTACAGTCAAGAGTATATCATATACAGGAGTCTGGAGTATATCATATACAGTGGTCAGGAGTATATCATATACAGTGGTCAGGAGTATATCATATACAGGGGTCAGGAGTATATCATATACAGTGAACAGGAGTATATCATATACAGAGGTCAGGAGTATATCATATACAGGGGTCAGGATTATATCATATACAGAGGTCAGGAGTATATCATATACAGGGGTCAGGAGTATATCATATACAGGGGTCAGGAGTATATCATATACATGGTCAGGAGTATATCATATATAGGGGTCAGGAGTATATCATATACAGGGGTCAGGAGTATATCATATACAGGGGTCAGGGGTATATCATATACAGTGGTCAGGAGTATATCATATACAGGGGTCATGAGTATATCATATACAGGGGTATATCATATCAGTGGTCAGGAGTATATCATATACAGGGGTCATGAGTATATCATATACAGGGTATATCATATACATCAGGAGTATATCATATAGTATATCATATACAGTGAACAGGAGTATATCATATACAGAGGTCAGGAGTATATCATATACAGGGGTCAGGATTATATCATATACAGAGGTCAGGAGTATATCATATACAGGGGTCAGGAGTATATCATATACAGGGGTCAGGAGTATATCATATACAGTGGTCAGGAGTATATCATATACAGTGGTCAGGAGTATATCATATACAGGGTCAGGAGTATATCATATACAGGGGTCAAGAGTATATCATATACAGGAGTCTGGAGTATATCATATACAGGGGTCAGGAGTATATCATATACAGTGAACAGGAGTATATCATATACAGGGGTCAGGAGTATATCATATACAGTGAACAGGAGTATATCATATACAGAGGTCAGGAGTATATCATATACAGGGGTCAGGATTATATCATATACAGAGGTCAGGAGTATATCATATACAGGGGTCAGGAGTATTTCATATACAGGGGTCAGGAGTATATCATATACATGGTCAGGAGTATATCATATACAGGGGTCAGGAGTATATCATATACAGTGGTCAGGAGTATATCATATACAGGGGTCAGGAGTATATCATATACAGGGTCAGGAGTATATCATATACAGGGGTCAGGAGTATATCATATACAGTGAACAGGAGTATATCATATACAGTGAACAGGAGTATATCATATACAGGGGTCAGGAGTATATCATATACAGAGGTCAGGAGTATATCATATACAGGGGTCAGGAGTATATCATATACAGGGGTCAGGAGTATATCATATACAGGGGTCAGGAGTATATCATATACAGTGAACAGGAGTATATCATATACAGAGGTCAGGAGTATATCATATACAGGGGTCAGGAGTATATCATATACAGGGGTCAGGAGTATATCATATACAGAGGTCAGGAGTATATCATATACAGTGATCAGGAGTATATAATATACAGGGGTCAGGAGTATATCATATACAGGGGTCAGGAGTATATCATATACAGTGGTCAGGAGTATATCATATACAGAGGTCAGGAGTATATCATATACAGGGGTCAGGAGTATATCATATACAGGGGTCAGGAGTATATCATATACAGAGGTCAGGAGTATATCATATACAGTGATCAGGAGTATATAATATACAGGGGTCAGGAGTATATAATATACAGGGGTCAGGAGTATATCATATACAGAGGTCAGGAGTATATCATATACAGGGGTCAGGAGTATATCATATACAGAGGTCAGGAGTATATCATATACAGAGGTCAGGAGTATATCATATACAGTGATCAGGAGTATATCATATACAGGGGTCAGGAGTATATCATATACAGTGGTCAGGAGTATATCCTATACAGGGGTCAGGAGTATATCATATACAGAGGTCAGGAGTATATAATATACAGGGGTCAGGAGTATATCATATACAGGGGTCAGGAGTATATCATATACAGGGGTCAGGAGTATATCATATACAGAGGTCAGGAGTATATCATATACAGAGGTCAGGAGTATATCATATACAGGGGTCAGGAGTATATCATATACAGGGGTCAGGAGTATATCATATACAGGGGTCCAGGTCTTCTTCTGACAATAATTAGAGAGAAAAGTCCCTCCTGTACGGTTCTCTCCTTGACATATCGTAGAATGAAGCCGTATTGTTCTTTCAGTGTTATTATTAGATATGTGCCTTCCCGTTCATAACAAATGTATTTTCCTGGCCAGTCCTCACGTCAGCACATCATGGGTTAATCCCCTCCTCCGGTCCACCAGTACCACCTTCTCCTAGCTAATAAGTAGGGGGCCCCTCCTCCCAGTCCTTGTTCCTTTTTTTTGGTCGGACGATCAGACCACCTAAGACTCTTCCAGACAAACAAACTACGAACAAAGAGGAAGAAAAGAACCCCCCTGCCGAACCATCCCCACCCAGGTTCAGCCTCTCCTCGGGTTGGAAGGTCCAGAAGTAATAAAGGAATGCCCCTTTATGACACTGGACGCTCAGGTGCATGAGCTGTGGGCGTTTTAGCTTGTAGGAAGCTTACTGTGTTAACAGGGGCTGTGGTGTGTCTCCTGTCCATCTGCTAGGACATGCTGTGGCTCCTTCTCCTTGTTCAGATCTGAGCTCCGTAGGAGCGCGCCGCCCCTCCTTCCTCCACTTTCTGTTAGTCGGCGGTGATGTCACAGGGGGGGTGGGGCCGGGGGGCGCGCCATGGGCGGGCCCAAATCGGCTATAAAGACTCTCCAGGGCAGGAGGCTCAGTGCGGTCTGCCACTGTCTGGGAGAGGAAGCTCTAGGTAAGCCTCCAGCTAAGGAGGAGTGTGTGAAAGATTGTGTCAGCGCTGCACTATTCTTAAAGGTACCTTTTTTTTTTCTAAACACCTGCTGCCACCCTGGAATTTTTCCTTCTCTTTAAATGTAAAGAGGAGGTTGTAAAAAATGTACATACATACAGTGGATATTATTTTGGGGTGCATAGGTAAAAAAAAAATAAAAAAAAATAAAAAACAATTAAAAAAATATATATATATATATTATATATATATATATATATATATATATATATTATATATATATATATATATATATATATATATATATATATATATATATATATATATATATATATATATATATATATATATATATATTATTATTATTATTATTAATTAAATAAAATATATAGATAAATAAGAAATACAAAATTAGGTACACACTTTTTTTCTTAGTACACTGGTATCAATTGCTTCACCGCCTGATGTGCGTATCCTGCATTCTTTACACAGCATGAGCTCACCACAGCCTCAGGATGCACCAAGGTCACCGGACAGGTAGGAGGGGTCAACGGGGGCCACAATGTAAAAGAGTGCAATACCAAGAGCTAAAGGTAGTGTTTCTTGGTTGTCTTTTTAGGAGCAGAAGCCCTAAGATAAGACATGGAACGGAGAAAAAAGTCCCACCACCGCTCAAAATCTCCGCAAGCGTCTGGCTCTCGGGCAATGCATAAGTCCCATTCTAGTCCAGCACGCAAATCCAGTCACTCTGCGACTGTAGCAGAGCCAAATGTATCAAGACCCCGCCCAGACGATGGTCTTTGTTGGGCATGATCGGCACCATCCGAACCTGGCAAACTTCTATGCACCGGCTGCATTAAGGACGTGGCTACAGACAGGGAAGCAGAGGTGAGAAGAATTAGAGACTATATTCAAGAAGCAGTGGCAGAGGGTATTCAGTCAGCCTCAGCCACCAAATCACCTAGGTCTAGATCCAATCGGCCAGTGCACGATGAATCACCTGCCCGGGAGGCGCTATCACTAGACTCATCGGACTCTGAAGAAGCCCTCAGAATATTTATTTAATTTTCAATATATTGAATCATTTGTCACAGCCGTAAGGGAGGCCATTGACTGGGATCAAGATGTTCAGCCACCTGAAAAAATTAAGATTTTTTCCTAGCCGGAAGAGACAAGGGGTTACTTTCCCCCTCTTGCCAGAGATCCGAGAATGGTTCGAGGAAGAATGGGAAAAGCCGGAAAAGAGGGCAAACATACATAACCGTTTCTCAAGGTTGTACCCTTTTAAAACCCCAGAAGCAGACCTTTGGGACTCCCTGTTGGGCATAGATGTGGCCTTAGGGCACCTGGCCCGACAGGTCGCGTTGCCATTGCAAGATTCTACAACCTTCAAAGACCCAATGGACAGACATGCAGACACAGACCTAAAGAAGGTGTACTCAGCTGCGGGTGCAGCGTGCCGTCCAGCTATTGCCCTAACCTCAGTCTCCAGAGTACTCTAGGTTTGGACCACGAGAACCCAAGCAGCACTAAAAGCAGATACAGGGTCAGAATCAGTCATACAGTCAATGGAGGAATTCGATCTTGCCGCCGATTTCATAGCAGAAGCCTCTAAGAACCTGACAAAGTTACTCACAAGAATCATGGCTTTTGCAGTGACGGCAAAGAGGGCCCTCTGGTTGCGACATTGGGGAGCAGACAGCACCTCAAAACTGAGTCTCTGCAATATTCCGTTTAACGGCAAGGTGCTGTTCGGAAAGACCGTGGAAGAAGCTATTAGTCAAGCTACAGGGGGAAAGTCGGGTCTAATGCCACAGAGACCCAGGAAGACACAGCAGGCCACCCGGCCAGCCCAACCAGACTACAAGAGGGTGTATAACACCAGGTCATACAGGCCAGGACGGGAATATACAAGACCCTACTGGAAAAATCCACAAGATTCTTTCATGCAGAAAGTAAAGTCTAGAGCGGCACAGACTGCGAAAAAACCTGAAAAATCTTTTTGACGGGTTAACCGCCCATTCCCCCCAGGTGGGCGCCAGGTAATGTCCTTCTGGGAAGTATGGGCGGAAGAAGTCAAGGACCAGTGGGTCCGCAAGACGGTCAGATACGATAACAAAATATCCATTCAGAAGAAACCACCCAATACGGTGGTCCACACAGAATGGCCAACAGATCAGAGGAAACGGATCTGCTTACAAGAATATTTAGACGGCTTACAGCAAAAGAATGCAATTTTGCCGGTGCCCCTATCCCAACAAGGAAAAGGGGTATACTCTCCAATCTTTCTAGTTCCCAAAGCATCGAGGGATCTCAGACCAGTTCTGGACCTGAGAATTCTAAACCACTTCATAGAACCCAAGACGTTCAAGATGGAATCTGTATTTACAATCATCTCTGTGTTGCAACCAGGAGACTGGCTGATATCAGTCGATCTAACGGATGCATATTTGCACATCCCAATCAACGAGAGCCACCAAAGATACCCAAGATTCTTGGCGTCTCAACGCGAGATGGTTCTAGAAATCATATCAAAATTTGGCTGGATCATCAACGGGCAAAAGAGCCAATTGATTTCCTCACAACAGATGGAATATCTGGAACTGATTCTCAATACAAACAGAGGCCTTGTCCTCCTACCCGAACGAAAGAAGGCAGAATTGGTAGCCTGTGTCAGCAGCGTGATGAAGTCAACGTCACTAACGGCAAGAGATTGTATGACCCTACTCGGGATGTTTACTGCAGCAAGCCCAACCATTCCTTGGGCAAGGTTCTACACAAGAGCCTTCCAGGCAACCTTGTTGAACCAATGGGACGGTACCTCTCTCCACCAGAGGATTCGCATACCAAACCGGATTCGACAGAACCTAGCTTGGTGGAAGTCATCAGAGAACCTGTTGCGGGGCATGCCCCTCGGCCCCGGGGACTGGATTCTGATAACTTCGGGTGCCAGTCTCCGGGGCTGGGGTGCTCACTGCCTCGGCAAGCAGATGCGGGGAGTTTGGAGCAAGATGGAATCCCGACACTCCAACCTTTTGGAGCTGCAAGCCGCATACCTGGCCCTGCGGGCCTTTGAGAAGCTAGTTCAGGGAGCTCGAGTCAAACTAATGTTAGACAACAAGACGGCAGTGGCATATATAGCCAGACAGGGCGGAACCAAGAGCTTGCCACTTCTGCATGTGGCAACCAAAATATTTGTGTGGGCCGAAGCACATCTGGAAGCCCTAACAGCAGCCTACATTCCGGGCAGCCAGAATTCCATCGCGGATCATCTGAGTCGGGAGCTCCCCGACAAGAACGAATGGGCCTTGAACAAGAAGTTCCTAGAACCAATCTTTTCCGAGTGAGGGACACCCTCAGTGGATCTAATAGTGACCCGAGTCAATACAAAGACACCCCAATTTGTGTCCAGGTTCCATTGCAACAAAGCCTTGACCCAAGATGCCTTCTCCATTCCATGGGATTTTCCCCTAGTTTACATCTTTCCGCCGGTGCCGCTAGTAATGAGGGCTTTGGTAAAGATTGCGAGAGAAAAGGTCCATACAATAATAATGCTACCCTTCTGGCCGCAGAGGCCGTGGTTCCCTCTACTACTACACATGGCGTCGCCCCCCCAATACGTCTGCCGATAAAGAGGGATCTCCTAATGGCAGCGCCAATGGGTACACCCCAACCCGAACAGGTTGCAACTGACGGCCTGGCTGCTGAATCAACCAGACTCCAGGCACAAGGCATTTCAAAGGAAGTAATCTCAACACTGTTAAAGTCTAGAAAGGCCTCGACTAACGCCACCTACAACAGGATTTGGGCAAAGTTTTTACAACTTTTGCGTTACAGAAAAATTTCGCTTCAGTGGATCCGAATGTGGCACAAGTACTGGACTTTTTGCAATCTACTCGAAACAAAGGCTTAGCCTATAGTACATTGAAGGTACAAATTTCAGCCTTGTCATGTTTTACAGGATACAGGTGGGCAGACGAACCACTGGTAAAACAATTCTTAAAAGCGACCATGAAAATGAATCCTCCAAGGAAGTCTCTATTTCCGGCCCGGGACTTAGGCACAGTACTAAGAGCACTGCTTCTACATCCTTTTGTACCGCAGAATCTTGTCCATTCTGGTTTCTAACACTTCTAAACTGTTTTTTTCTCACCGCCGTAACATCGGCAAGAAGGGTATCCGAGCTAGCAGCCCTGTCCAGTAAGAAACCGTACTGCATCATCCTTCCAGACAAGGTCATTCTGAGGCCTTCACCAATAGCAACGCCCAAGGTAATTTCAAAATTTCACCTTAACTGGGAGGCAGTTCTACCTAGCTTTACATCACCGCCTATGCAGGAAGAACTGGACCTCAGACCTCTGGACATGGTCAACCTTTTCTCAATTTACCTGCATCGTTCTCAAGTACGCAAAACGGATTCCCTTTTCGTCTTACCATTTGGGCCTAAAAAAGGACAAGCCACTTCAACAAGAATAATCTCGACCTGGATCACCAAAGTAATAAAACTCACGTACGAGAAACAAGGGCTGACGCCTCCTCAGGCAACTAGAGCTCACTCTACCAGAGGGGTGGCAGCCTCCTGGGCAGCATTTGCCAAAATACCAGTTGAGGAAATATGCAAGATGGCCAGTTGGAGTTCCTGCAAGACCTTCGCAAAGCATTACAATCTAGACGGGACGTCATCTAAGGCGTCTAGTTTCGGAAATGCCGTGGTATCGGCTCCTTGTCAGGCAAAATAAAGAAAGATTCACTTAAGCAGCATTTATAGTTGTCGTCCAAGTCTTATATACATTTTCCCGCCCTAGGGTGCTAAATTAAATCCCATGATGTGCTGACGGGAGGACTGGCCAGGAAAATGGAAAATTGTTATTCTTACCTACGGTAATTTTCCTTTCCTGGCCTGTCCTCACGTCAGCACAGCCTTTCCCTCCCTATAGTCTGTCGTCCGCCAAATTAGTGGAACAAGGACTGGGAGGAGGGGCCCCCTACTTATTAGCTAGAAGAAGGTGGTACTGGTGGACCGGAGGAGGGGATTAACCCATGATGTGCTGACGTGAGGACAGGCCAGGAAAGGAAAATTACCGTAGGTAAGAATAACAATTTTCCGTTATACTGATGAACTGCTGCTCTTACAAGGAAGCGTGTTAATAGGAGTGGATACAATTGAATCTTTAAACCACAAATGATTCTCTCCCTTTTCTCCACGGACACATATGTCAAATATCTGTAGAAAGCCTGCAACTAGAATATTTATTGATTCAAGTTTAGGTCTATCCATGGCTGCAGCCAATATTAGTTTCTCTATCTAATCTCTCTTCCCTTTCACTGTGGCTCGAGCTCTCGGGAGGTCAGGGAGGAGAGCCTATCTCTTTTACACAGCTAGCTGGATCTAATCAAGAGACGGACACCCTTCCTTAACCCCTCGATGTCCGGACAGTCTTTTTATGTTATTTGTTCTGTCCATGTGTGTATGTTTATGTGGCTACCTGTACTAAGTTCTTAGGAAATAATATCCCACAGAAATAGTTTTGTAGTCCCTATCATGTATCTTTCCACCATCATTTTTTGATAATAAATATTATATTATTTGCATAACCAATTAGTCAGTGTGTTCATAATATCCTACTTGTTCCCAGTTCTCTTTTATTGGGATATTTGTTTATATATGCAGTTAAGGACTGAACCACATGACCATTACACATGATATGATACATCAATAGCCTCAATTTGTTTTTTTTCTAGACAGACACCATAAGCCTTCAAATTTTTTTTTTTTTTTAAGATTCTGTCGAATCTTTTTTTTTTTTTTTTTTCATTAGAACATTCGACCGACACCATAAGCCTTCAATGACAGATTCGACATAGAGAGACATGAAGATTCGACATAGAGAGACATGAAGATTCGACATAGAGAGACAGATTCAACCTTAATTTGGATTTTCGGACGAATGCATTTTTTTAACGAAAAACAAATTAAATAAAAAAGAATTTCGGGAGTAACTAAATAAATGTATTTTTTGGACGAAAACGAAATTACTAAACAAAATTATTACTTGGTGTCATTTCCATGATGAGCTTTGAAATGTTGGTCATAGAGACAAGACACTCTCCCCATCACAGTCTTTGAATATCGACAGATATGACATGTCTTTATTATGCTGAATATTATTTCTACAATCGGATGTTACTGATGATTGTATTGCCTGCCCCTTTGTGTATTCTTAGGCCTTGGGCCCATCTAACTTCACCTCTTTTCTAATAAAATGTTTTTGGGAAATACAATAAAATTACCAATATTTCTCACAGCTGGAGGAATGCGAGCAACATTCATTTAATAGACCACTAAATATGTACAAAAGCAACAAAAATGGTTGAAAGGTAACAATGTAATTTTTATTTTTCTCCTGCTATCAATGGCCAACACTGTACAACACTTCATCAATGTCTTTGGTGATCTCTGATCTCCTTATAAACTTTTTCTTACATGATGAAGATCAGCCATGGAGTATATCTGAGGTGTATATCAGGATGTGCTTCTTCCCCACATGAGAGCTGTGATGTCCAGCAACATTCATATACAAGACATTTCCCACACTCACTAATACACCTCGAGGGTTGTGTGTGATCCCTGATGTACAGGAAGATAGAACTTCAGTGAGGAACAATTCCCTCACTCAGGACAGGAATATGACTTCTCCCCCGTGTGAGATCTCTGATGTCTGTAAAGATGGGACTGGTCTGAAAAACATTTTCTGCACTCAGGACAGGAAAGTTGCTTCTCCCCAGTGTGAGTTCTCTGATGTGTGTAAAGATGGGACTTCACTAAAAAACATTTCCCGCACTCAGGGCAGGAATACGGCTTCTCTCCTGTGTGAGATCTCTAATGTGTGTAAAGACTGGACTTGTCTGAAAAACATTTCCCGCACTCAGGACAGGAATATGGCTTCTCCCCTGTGTGAGATCTCTGATGTGTGTAAAGATTGGACTTGTGTGAAAAACATTTCCTGCACTCGGGACAGGAAAACGGCTTTTCCCCCGTGTGAGATCTCTGATGTGTGTAAAGATTGGACTTCTCTGAAAAACATTTCCCGCACTCAGGGCAGGAATGTGGCTTCTCCCCCGTATGGGATCTCTGATGTGTGTAAAGATTGGACTTCCCTGAAAAACATTTGCCACACTCAGTACAAGGATATGGCTTCTCCCCCGTGTGAGATCTCTGATGTGTGGAAAGATTGTACTTATTTGAAAAACATTTCCCACACGCAGGACAGGAATGCGGCTTCACCCCCGTGTGAGATTTCTGATGTATGTAAAGATGGGACTTACGCAAAAAACATTTTCCACACTCAGGACAGGAATGTGGCTTCTCCCCCTTGTGAGATCTCTGATGTGTGTCTAGACTAGACTTCTGTGAAAAACATTTCCCGCACTCAGGACAGGAATATGGCTTCTCTCCTGTGTGAGATCTTATATGCACATTAAGACCATATTTAGAATGGAAACACTTCCCACACTCAGTACAGGAAAATCTCTTCTCTGTTTGAAGGACGGCACCGTCCCGCACAGTCTGAGGTTCCTCAGGATAAGAGGAATATGATGGTCCGGCACCGTCCCGCACAGTCTGAGGTTCCTCAGGATAAGAGAAATACGATGGTCCGGCACCGTCCCGCACAGTCTGAGGTTCCTCAGGATAAGAGGAATACGATGGTCCGGCACCGTCCCGCACAGTCTGAGTTTCCTCAGGATAAGAGGAATACGATGGTCCGCCACCGTCCCTCACAGTCTGAGGTTCCTCAGGATAAGAGAAATACGATGGTCCGGCACCGTCCCGCACAGTCTGAGGTTCCTCAGGATAAGAGGAATACGATGGTCCGGCACCGTCCCGCACAGTCTGAGGTTCCTCAGGATAAGAGGAATACGATGGTCCGGCACTGTGCCGCACAGTCTGAGGTTCCTCAGGATAAGAGGAATACGATGGTCCGGCACCGTCCCGCACAGTCTGAGGTTCCTCAGGATAAGAGGAATACGATGGTCCGGCACCGTCCCGCACAGTCTGAGGTTCCTCAGGATAAGAGGAATACGATGGTCCGGCACAGTCCCGCACAGTCTGAGGTTCCTCAGGATAAGAGGAATACGATGGTCCATCTACACTGTGTGGTGCCGGATGGACATTTGAGGTAGTCGGGTTTTCTCCTGGACTATACTGTGTGATGTCCTCATCTTCTACTTTACAGTCTGGAGACAAAGTGAGACAATCCTCTGAGGTTTTCCTCATCTCCCGTCCATCTAGTAAAATAGAAATACAAAGATTATTACTAGATATGAGCTGATTGGTTCCCCTAAACCAGGACTCCGCCCACATCAGGCAGCTTTGTCTCTGAGGATCTTACAATTCCCCCCTCAAGGTAACTAGTAAATGGGTCCTCTGATCTCCTACCAGATCATTTCTTTATTCATGGACCTTTGTCAGAGAGTGAGGAAACAATGAGAACTGTCTTTTATAAGAGTGACAGTGATGAGGGGATTATATGACGAGTGTCCCCACCCCCTCTATCACTCATTGCCATCTTCCCAACACAAGAAGTCCTGCACTTCCTTATTTAGTCCATGATTTAGTCATGAATAACAGTGGGCTGAGCCCCACCAGAGGTCAGAGAGTGAGGATGGGGGGAGAACAACCAAGATGAGGACTGGACTGATCCTGAAGACCTCAATCATTGTGTTATTGACTCCTCCCCCTCATTATCACTTTCTGTTTAAAGTTCCAAAGTTTGAGGATTTTATCACATCATCATCATCATTAACAACATATGTCCTCCAATCAAATTATCAGATATAAAATGTCCAGCTGGTAGGAAATGGGTGCAACAAAATACTGTAGAATACATATTATGTGTATATATAGCAGTGGGTAGAGGGGAGAGAGCAGAAGTCAGGACTATGTAATGTACAACATATTGTATGAGATACAACAGATAGGAGGATATAGTATCAGAATGATGTAATGTACAACATAGAGGGCCAGATTCTCAGCGGCGCTACGACGGAGTATCTCAGATACCCCGTCGTATCGCCGTTTTTTAGCCTCGTATCTATGCAAGTGATTCCTAGAATCACTTTGGCATAGATACGGCTGAAGATCCGACAAGTGTAATACCATTACACTTGCGGATCGTAGTTGTAATGACAACACCGGCCACTAGGTGGCCTTTACGTTGTTTTCTCATTTGCCTATGCAAATGAGGCTACTACGCCGATTCCCGATCGCTTTTACACCGCCCCGTCGTCGCGTACGTCGTTTACGAACGCGTAAGGTTATCCCTGCTAATATGAGGGGTAACCTTACGCAGTACCGTTGGATGCCGTCAGGTGCCGTTGGATGCCATGTTAAGTATGGCATCGGGTCAGCGTCGGTTTTTTTCGTTGCTTACGTCGTTTTACTAACTCGTTCGCGAATAGGCCATTGCGTAGTGTCGATCACGCCGTTTTGACGTTGGTTTCAACGACGCTTTCCGACGTGAGCTGGAGCATGCACACTGGGCTTTTTCCCCGGCCAGCGCATGTGCAGTTCGTTCGACGCTGGGGCGCGCTTAATTTAAATAGAAGCCGCCCCATTTGAATTATGCGGGCTTACGCTGGGCCATTTTCGCTACGCCAACGCAAACTACGGAACAAGTGCATGAGGAATACGGCACTTGCTCTGTTACGTTGCGGCGGCGTAGTGTAAATGGCTTATGCTACGCCGGCGAATTTCTATGAGAATCTGGCCCAGAGTATATAGTGCAGGGTCAGGAGTATGTAATGTACAATATAAATTATACAGTGTAAGGGTCAGGACTCATGATATTGGTATTCAGTAATCAGTGGTGGATGAAATGTTTACATGAGACAAGTTGCAGAGATCCCACACCGCTGCCTCCCATCTCCTGAGACTGCACTCAGTGACTTGGGTCTGAGACTATACAGACATATCCCTCCACCCGGTACAGACAGCAAATAATAGAACAATTATTCCTGTTAGAATTGTTCTGTAAGAGATCATGCTAGACCTGGGCATGGGACAGAAGACCCAAAACACATACCCCAGGTGCCTAGGTAGAGCAACATCTATGGTGAAAATCAACCTTTTGCTGAACCCCAGAATCTCCATAAATCCAGTCTAGAGACATAAATTGTGTCTGCAGCACAGAGAAGGAAGATTATCCCAGAGAAATACAGGAATACAGGACGGGGAACACAGCTCAGGAAAGTGACCAGGGGATTACAGGCTGATATCACCCAGTCCCCGCCCTACTCTGGACCAATCAGTGAGCAGTATGGGTGGAGGAATGGATTTAGTGTTAATGACCCACCTGTGCTGATCTCTGTAGGAGTGTCCTCCTCTATAAATGTCCCCGTTATTCCATCCTCCTCCATAGACTGCTGATCATCCCTCACATACGTCTCTTCTTCTTCTGATTTCACCTCAAATTCTATATCGATTGGATCTCCACTCTAAAGCAAGAGAATGAGAGAGAATATCATCTGTAAGATATAAGCTTTATTATTGTGACATCACATCTATAAAATCCACACATCCCCCCACAAGTCCATGTCTAGATGTTCCGTCCCACCAACCTTTAAATATGGAGGGATGGTGTGACCTTCCTGTGTGGAATCGCGGGAATACAGAGGGCAGGGACATCTCCCTGGGGGGTCTCTGTAGCTGGATGACTCCACCATGGTGTCCTGGTACAGATCTTTGTGTCCTTTTGGAAACTGTGACTCCTCCATCACCCCATCCTCATCATCCTCCTCTTTTATCTCTTGTTTAATATTGACCAGTGTGGAATCCTGAGGACGGGGACATCTCTCTGGTGGGTTCCCATTACTGGATCCATCTGTAGGAAACACACACACTGACTGAATCCATTGTTTCTATGTGTTTATCAGATGATGGGGGATGGGGGTGGAGCCTCCGTACTGCTCTCTCCTTTACAATAAAGTCTCCTCTTACCCGGTGATGTGAGGGGCGGCTGATTCTCCATCATGACGTCCTTGTAGAGATCCTTGTGTCCTTCTAAATACTCCCACTCCTCCATGGAGAAATAGACAGTGACATCCTGACACCTTATAGGAACCTGACACACACAATGATACAGTCACCATCCAGACACACCCCTTGTCTGTTACTGGATAATGTCCCAGAATT
Organism: Rana kukunoris; assembly: GCA_029574335.1. NCBI lineage: Eukaryota > Metazoa > Chordata > Amphibia > Anura > Ranidae > Rana > Rana kukunoris. The sequence continues at coordinate 6,858,413 of CM056052.1, read as the reverse complement.
CCCGGCACCGCTCACCTCTCCTCCATGATCTCTCTGGTGACATCTAGAATCTTCTTTGTATTTCTCTACTCTATCAGGGAGGGAGGTGGAGGCAATGTGATGGTCATATGATCTCCAGTAAATGTCTATATAGACTGCGCTGCCAAAAATATAAATAACGATTATTTAACAGTTTGCCACAACTACTACACTACAACTAATGTCCAATGTATCAAAAAGTCCCCTTCAAATATTAGTTATGAGTCGAACACCCCCCCATTCGGTTCGCAACGGAACCTGCGAACAGACCAAACGTTCGTGTGAACTTTAGAACCTCGTTAAAGTCTATGGGACTCGAACGTTTGAAATCTAAAGTACTAATTTTAAAGGCTAATATGCAAATTATTGTCCTAAAAAGTGTTTGGGGACCCGGGTCCTGCCCCAGGGGACATGTATTAATGCAAAAAAAAAGTTTTAAAAACGGCTGTTTTTTCGGGAGCAGTGAATTTAATAATGCTCAAAGTGAAACAATAAAAGTGAAATATTCCTTAAAGGGGTGTTCCACCCAAAAAAACGACCTTAGCTTTTCCCACTCCTCACCCCCATACATGCCACATTTGGCATGTAATTTTTTTGGGGGGGGAGTGGGGGCTTCAGTAGGAGTGGGACTTCCTGTCCCACTTCCTGCTTCCGCCGAGGGGCTGGTTAGGCGATTAAGCTTAATCGCCTACACCAGCCCCCTCCCTGTAGGCGATCACATGGGACACTGACAGGTCCCATGCGATCGCCTCTCCAATCAGCGGCGAGCCGCGCCGCGCACGCATGCGCAGTACGGCTCGCGCATGCGCAGTGGGTGCCCGGCCGTGAAGCCGAAGGCTGTCACGGCTGGGTGCCCACAGTCAGGATGGAGACGCCGGCCGGGCAGGGGGGAGAGGAGCGGAGCCCCGGTCGGCGCGTCGCTGGAACGCAGGAGCAGGTAAGTGAGTGTTTATTAAAAGCCAGCAGCTACACTTTTTGTAGCTGCTGACTTTTAATAAACACAACTTAGGGCTGGAACACCCCTTTAAATTTTTGTACCGGGGGGGGGGGGGGGTCTAGTATGCCTGTGAAATAGCACATGTTTCCCGTACTTAGAAGTAGAACTGTCCCTGCACAAAGTGTCATTTGTGAAGGAATAAAGTCATTTAAAATCACTCGCGGCTATAATGAGGTGTCGGCTCCCGGCAATTCAGAGAGAATTCATTCATAAAAAAAAGAAAAAAGCGTGGGGGTCCCCCCAAATTCAACTACCAGGCCCTTCAGGTCTGGTGTGAAATTTAAGGGGAACTCCACCCCAAATAAAAAAAAATGGCGCGGAGTTCTCCCAAAAATCCACACCAGAACCCTGATTTGAGCACGTAACCTGGCCAAAAGAGGGGGGGGCAAGAGTCGGGCCATACACTGCCACTCCCCCATTAATAAAAGTAGTATAATCCATTTAGTATAGACCAACAGTCTCCAAACTGTGGCCCGGGGGCTGCATGTGGTCCTTTGCTTGCCTTTATCTGGCCCTTGTTGCACTATTCCATCCACTGACATCAACAATAGGGCACCATTCCTTCTATTGGTATCAACAATGGGGCACTATTCATTTCATTAATATGAACAATGGGGCACAATTCCTCCCACTGACACCAACGATGGGGCATTGTTTACTTCCACTGGACATTTTCTACTCCCACTGGCCCCTCTAAAGTCTAAATTGGCCCTTTGTTTAGAAAGTTTAGAGACCCCTGATATAGACTGATGAGGTGAGAAGGTGATTGGTGGGAAAGGTGACACATCTCCAAAATGGAGAGTGTTTTCCGGCCCTGTAAGTGGGGAAATGTTCTGCCCCTGAAGGGGTTAATCTAGGTCTCCACACTATATATGTGTGTATCATCATCTGCTGGAGATAAAAGACGTCACAGTGACTATGGAGGAAGAGGACGGACATGACGGGGTTACTGGGTGTAAATAGAAAATAAGATCTTATTACCTCCTCTGCTGCCTCTTCCAGCAACGTCTTCTCTCTACTTCCTCCCGCCTCACCTCTCACCCGGAACTTCCTGTCTGTAACTGACATCACTTCCTGTCTTCCATAGAGACTTCCTGTGTATAAGTGAGATCACCACCTTGTGGAGATCAGAGGAACTGCAGCCCTGAGAAACATCTGGTAGTGTGAATGTACTGTATATCCTTATAGACAGAGCTTTTTTTCTCAGAAAATAGGTACAGGAACTCAACCACGACCCGTTCAGATTTCACAAACAGTAGAAGGGTCTTAAAGGGGCATTAAATACCAGAATTGCAGTACATACAGAGTGCAGAGTTCAGGGGGTTACAAAGCTGTCACTTGTAAACACAAAAAACAGACTTCTGTGTTTACAAGTGATTGTGGTGAGCGGGCACCAAAGGGTCTGAGCCAAAGGTGGTGGAACTGAGTTCCCCCAAGTTCCCCCAGAAAAAAAGCCCTGCTTATAGATGGGTCAACTCCACTCCCACCAAGGGGGATAGAAATATATTACTGACTAGTCCAGACTTTATCAGCCAGGGATCCTCCAAAGGTTTTTAGGGGTTCCCTGTGAATTTATCAATTTCTATCTTTCAGTAACAACAATTTCATGATAATGTAAAAATGTCCTTCTTTCACTGATCACTGATATGAGGGGATCCTTCTCCCATCGCTCACCAATAAGGGACCAACAAACACATCACATGTTTGGGTTTGGAGTGAATTTGCCCTGTTTGGGGTGAGATAACGGCTGCAATGATTGGGTAATCAGCCAAGATGACCCTTCAGTTGGAGTATGACCACCAATGCTAAATGCGGCAGCTTCCCACCTCAGTGAGTGCAGATTTTAGTATTTCCTTTTAATAAAAGGCGTTACAAGATGAGGGGTTCGACGTTTTCTCCTCCCTGAGTGTGTATGAAGAGGCGGAGATCCTGAGTGTGTATGAAGGGGCGGAGCTCCTGAGTGTGTATGAAGAGGTGGAGCCCTGAGTGTGTATGAAGAGGCGGAGCTCCTGAGTGTGTATGAAGAGGCGGAGCCCTGAGTGTGTATGAAGAGGAGGAGCTCCTGAGTGTGTATGAAGAGGCGGAGCTCCTGAGTGTGTATGAAGAGGCGGAGCTCCTGAGTGTGTATGAAGAGGCGGAGCTCCTGAGTGTGTATGAAGAGGCGGAGCTCCTGAGTGTGTATAAAGAGGCGGAGCCCTTAGTGTGTATGAAGAGACGGAGCTCCTGAGTGTGTATGAAGAGGCGAAGCTTCTGAGTGTGAGTGAGTAAGTAACTTGTATAGCGCAGCAAATGCGAACTTAATCGCCTCAAGGTGCTTTCCTTCCAGTGTCGTCCTGATTCTTCAGAAGAGGTGGGTCTTTAGTTTTTTCCTAAAAACCTGATGGTTTTCTTCCAGGCGGATGGTCATGGGTAGAGCATTCCAAAGCCGGGGTCCTTGGACTGCAAATCTACATTCTCCCTTAGATTTGTAGCAGGAGATAGGGACTTTATTTTCTCGCTTAAGTATTGAGGAGCGTTTCCTTGTGTACATTTGTGAGTAAGGCAGAGTGTCTTGAATGTCACCAAGTCCTGTACGGCCAGCTAGTGGAGGGACCTCAAGACCGAGGAGATTGGTTCCCATGTTTTCTTACCTGTTACCAGTCTGGCTGCCGTATTCTGGATGACTTGTAGATGTGAAATCTGGTATTTCGGTAGTCCTAAGTAGAGGGAGTTTGTGTAGTCGAGTCGTGAATTGATGATTGTTCCAACCACTATTGCTGTGACGTCTTGTGGGATGAGTCTACACAGCATGCAGAGAAGATGATGAGAACCGCTGAATACTGATCCTATTTGTGCGTCCATCATCATGTCTGAGTCAAAGATGACTCCGAGACTTTTGACTTTGTTGCTTGGGGCGATGGTTTGTCCGAGGATGGTGGGTGGTGTCCATGTGATCCTAGAATTAGGGTTCCGCTTTGTGTGAAGGATGAGGAGTTCTGTTTTGGTTCCATTAAGTTTTCAGTCATCCAATTAGGCATTTTCCTAGTTCATGATATTGGTCTTTTTTGTTGGTGATTCGAAGGTAAAGCTGTGTGTCATCAGCATAGGAGTGGTAGCATAGGTCCTATTTTCTAATGAATTTAAGGAGTGGGTGGATGTAGATGTTGAAAAGTACAGGTGAAAGGGGTGATCCTTGAGGTACTCTGCATGTAATGGTCCGTGTTTCTGACGTGAAGCCTCCAAGTTTCACGATCTGAGTGTGATTTTCTAGGAAAGATGCTGTAGTAATATTAATATAGATGTGTTGGTATTTAAAATATTGTGTTATACAGTATGTATGGCATGGTCTTTAGGTGTTACATACAGGCATTCAAGGTTACACATCAAAGGTTTGCTGACCAAATCTTGTGACCAAACGACATGTATCAAAAGATACAGAGGACCCTTTGATGTGTAAATCTTATCTAAGATGACCTAGGTGTGTGAGATGGCCTGGTACTTCCTTACATACATAAGGAAGTATTTATTAATAGTAATTAGACTTGAGGAGGGGGTAGTCATTCAATGGGAACATTTGGTTGACCCCCCCCCCCCTCCAGTATGAGACCAATATATGAGAAAGACAGGCTGACATTCAGTTCATCTTGTCTCAAAGAATGTACTCCTGGTATTCTCTCTGTATGAGTATGGGGGCGCAGGTAGAAATCTGAATTACTCTGCTGGACTTTGGAACTTTGTTCTGTATGGGAAGATCCATTAAATGCCTTCTCTGGACATGATATCACTACATTGATATGAAGGATGAAGTCTAACATACACTTTTTATGAGATCACTACATTGGTGCCGTTCAATTGACCAGAAGCACATTTTCAGGACTTGGTAACAGAAGTCGTGATAACAAAAATCCTGTGAGGTGGACAAGAAGTCGAATGAAGAAAAAGACCTGTGCTGTGACTCTATGTCTGGTTGTGACATAAGAGAGGGATATACAAGATTAAACAAGTTTGGAACCCCAGAATTATTCTCTGGAGACTGGAAACTGAAGAAAGAAAAGACTGTCGTGTACCAGAAGACTGGAACTGGCAAGGTGAAGACTCAAATGCGGTAAAATATTTCCTTTTTCTTTAAATTATTAATAAAATAGTCAAAATGCTTACTCAGTGTAAAGGTAGTGTCAGTTCCGATAAAGTGAACAGATGGGTATTAAAATGTATTAAGCGTCATGGCGGTCCTTATGAAATTCCAGAAAAACGTAAGCAGACGTGGACTATGATGAAGGAATTTTTAGAGAAAAGTGTTATTGATAGCAAAATTTCAGAAAGTAAAAGAAAGGGTTGTATTGTGCAGGGCTTGTTATCTTGCTGTTTAAGAATGGAAAGTTCTTTGAATGATAAAGTTGAGGAAATTGCGCAGTTACAGAGTGAAGTTGATAATACCCATAAGGTTTGTCAGAGGTTACAAAACCAATCAGACACTGAGACAGTAAATATAAAATTGCATGTAGTTACCATTGGTGGAGCTTTGCTTGAGAAATCTAAGCGCTGTGATGAATTATCAGAGGAAAATGAGAGATTAAAATTAAGAATTATAGAAGAGATCTCAGGAATGCAGAGGTGCATCAAATCTTGGATTTAGCAATCTGCAGCAAAATACAAACACAAACTTTATATCAAATGAAACAGAACCTCATATTAAATCTGATAATTCATTGCCAGCCGCACCCACTGTGACCACCACCAATAATAATACAGGGGAGGTTCAGCTTGTAATGAAGCCTTTGAAACCAAAAGAACTGGATGCAATTCTTAAAGAAATAGGAATGGTTCCCTGCCATGATTTAAACAGATTTTTGAAATGGTTTTGTGACTTGCAGAATATCAGGGACATGTATAGTCTCAACCCATCTGACTTAGAAAGAGTTTTGCAACATTCTATAGAGAATAGTCTTTGGATGAGAATTAAACAGATCTGTATTCAGCCTCTGAGGACAAGAGACATATTACTGGAATTATTATGTGTCTTGTATGGAGTGCGTTCTGATGTAGCGATTTGTGGGAAGATCCACCAAATGCAGAGTGAACCTCCCTATGAATTGTCGCACAGGTTAGCAACTATTATGGAATTATTGGTTGGTAATAATCTTGCATTAGAGCGGGGAGGCACCATACATATCAGTGTGATTCTAGATGCTTTGCATGAAGAGATCAAACAAAATATTTTATTAGTTACCCCGAATCCTCATGATTTAAAAGACGTATTGTTAAGGGCAGATCATTTATGGAGAAAGTCAAATGAGCAAGCTGTCAGAATTGATGTAGCCACATTGTTTAGGGCAAACACTGAACAGAAAGATCAGAAGATAATATCTAATGATCACAACAAGAGGGGGAACTCTGGGTCAAACATAAGTGATATTAATATGAAAAACAGTGACACATATGGATGAAAAAGACTTTTCTACCTTTCATATAAAAAATACTAGCAAGAATTTCCACTGCCGCATTGTCTGGACAGAAGATCTGATAAACACTGATGTCAAGCTGATAATATCTAAACCATCACATGGGAGAATATGTATATATGTTGGTAGACCATTCTGGTGGAATTATGGACTGAATGATACAAAAAAAACAGCTACGAAAGCAAATTGTTGCTGGCAATCAACAAATGACATGTACACAACAGGTAATCATTGCTCAAATAGGAAATGGAAAGAAGCAGATGGACTACAGCTTTATTATCAGAGAATATTGAGGGTTTGATGTTAAAGGAACCAAGTGTCCTGATTGGTGGATTAACGATTGAAGGTGTCAAGTGCAAGGAAATAGTTTGCAGCACAGAATTTTTACTGCCATACCTAAACCTTTTTGACCTTGGAAGAGACTGCTGGTACATTAATGGTTCTTCTTACTATAAAGATGGAAGTAGAATTTCAGGATTTGCTGGTGTTTGTATAAAAGCATCTTTAAAGGTCTGGGAAGCCCACAAGTGCACCATTAGAGGAGTCTTGATGGGTCTTGGTTCCAAACGTAAAAAGGATAGGGAGGCCTTAATGCGCAAATTGACTGCCCGAATTAACACCCTGGAAGCCCTACATAAGCAATCACTCTCCATTGATTCAGCTAAACAGCTGCTTGAATTGAGACGAGAATTGCAGCAGCTGCTAGACTCATCGGCCAGACGTTTGTTATTTTTAAAAAAGACGACTCTACTACGAGTCGGGAGACAAGACCGGCAGGTTCTTGGCGAGGGCACTTCGTGAGTGCTCCACCGCCAACAATATTGCTGGCATAAGACGAGATGATGGGAGTTTGGACGTGACGACTGAGGCGATCGCGGATCACTTCCACAATTTCTACACAAAACTCTACAACCTCCCTCCACAACATAAACAACCCTGCATGACAGGCGATAGGCCACAAATTATGAGGGAGTACCTGCTCAAGAGTGGCATCCCGATGCTCTCGGCCCCTGATATTGCTACACTGGAGCAACCAATTACAACGGAGGAGATAGGTGTGGCGATCAGACAGTTGAAGACTAATAAAAGTCCGGGACCGGACGGTTACTCTGCTATTTACTATAAAACCTTTGCAGACCGCCTTACAGATTCCCTTAAAAATGCCTTGAACTCACTGTCTTCACCCAGGCAGGTGACCCCGGATTTCCTCTCGGCCCACATAGCGGTGATACCAAAGCCTGGCAAAGACCCCTCTTCGTGCTCGAGCTACCGGCCCATTTCAGTCCTCTATCTGGATGTGAAACTGTTTGCCAAAATCATTGCCACTAGGCTTAGCCCACTACTGGGCTAATCGGTCTTTAACAGGCGGGCTTCATGCCGAATCCGGAAGCCAAAGATAATGTTACCAAGGCATTGTTGCTTACCCACGCGGCGAAGGTGCGGAAGATCGAGGGCCTCCTCCTATCTACGGATGCGGAGAAGGCCTTCGACCGGGTGGCTTGGGACTTCATGACGGCGGTGTGCGACCATGTAGGCTTCGGCCCGCACATGATGACATGGGTTGCCGCGCTCTATCAAAACCCATCTGCACGCCTAAAAATCAATGGTAGCCTCTCGGATAAAGTCGATATCGCTAATGGGACAAGGCAGGGCTGCCCATTGTCACCCCTGCTTTTTATCCTAACGCTAGAACCTTTTATTAGGACAGTCAAACTGAACGCGGCGGTAACTGGCTTCCGTGTGGGAGACGGTGAGTTCAAAACTGCGGCCTACGCTGACGACCTTTTGTTTTTCCTGTCTGATCCACACATATCGCTCCCCAACCTAATGAAGGAATTTGCCCACTATGGGTATTTATCCGACCTAAAAATCAATTACACAAAATGGGAAGCTCTCAACATCTCGCTACCGGAAAGACTACTGACGCTGACCAAAACTAACTCGCCCTTTCGCTGGGAAAACAGGGCCCTTAAGTATCTAGGGGTGTGGCTGACCCCACATATCCGGGATACCTTTGATAGGAACCTCTACGCCGCTCCTCAGGAGTTGCGGGGAGGACCTTTAAGCACTGGGGTTTGCGAAATTTCTCCTGGTTCGGCCGCGCAGCCATAGTCAACATGGTGATACTACCTAGATTCCTATACCTGATACGTACTCTTCCGATTGCAATCCCGCGACGCCTCTTCGCCTCGCTAAATTCCATTCTACTCCGCTTCCTTTGGAACGGAAAGAAGCCTAGAATCAAATTACTTAGTATAATGCAACTTAAGGAACGAGGAGGTCTGATTTCAAAATGTACTACCAAACGGCCCACTTAGCTAGGATTCTTGACTGGCATTGCCATGGACACGCAAAAGACTGGGTAGCGATAGAGACTGAGCTTAGCCCCGTGACCCTCCTGTACTCGCCGTGGATTGCGTGGCCCAAGTGTCCAATGCCCCTTCGTAAAAATCCCATCACAGGAACCACCCTGGGAGTTTTTCATTCGCTCTCCAGGCTGAAGAAACTCTCCTCCTTTCCTAGCCCACTCATCCCTTTAGCTGACAACCCCGACTTCTCCCCGGGCGTGCGCTCCTCAACATTCAGATCGTCACCCACTTGCAACCCACTACTGGCTGGTAACTGTTATACTGGGAACAAACTTAAAGACTGGCCCTCACTCAAATTAGACAACAATCTCCCCAATATGAAACTGTGGTCATACTTTCAGTTGCGCAGTTATCTGAATGGATTCAAGAACTCGCCCGACATATTTAGACCACAGACGGCTCTAGAGTCTACCTGTCACGTGCGGGTCCCAGTGGCCAGGGCCACCTCGGTGGCATACGCATGGCTGAAAGGTTTAGACAGGGCGGGACTGGACAGGCAGAGACGGAGCTGGTCGGAGGATCTTGGCCTAACCATTACAGACAGGCAATGGCAAAATGCCTGCATACTGGCGCACAAGTGCTCCATCAGCACACGGCTGCAGGAGACAAGCTATAAATTGTTATCCAGATGGTACAACACACCAGCGAGGCTCCATAAATGGAATCCCTCGAAGCCGGACATTTGTTGGAGGTGCCAATCTGAGGTAGGCTCGTTGTTCCACATTTGGTGGACATGCCCCTCGATTTCTACCTTCTTGACGGAGAATTGCGATACAATCAAAAGGATCACAGAAACATCCCTGGAGTTGTTTGCTGCCTGCTGTCTGCTACACCTGTCCTCCGCCTCACTTTCTCGTTACAAAAATTCCCTAACTAAGCACATGCTAAATGCGGCTAAGTCTTTGATTCCCCTCCATTGGAACACCACCAGAGTGCCTTCCACTCAGGAATGGCTCCGCAGGGTGGCGGAAGTGTGTGAGATGGAGGACATGTTGGCCCAGGACAGGGGAACACCTGAGAAATTCCTCGACACCTGGCGACCATGGTTCGCTTTCAGATTTTCGCATGACTATGAATCCATGATGACCTAATGACTCTCCAGAGATACTACTGGGTTTTTTAGTTCCGAGAGCTTATTATGGACACCTACAGCTGTACCATTTATCGGACGCTCCATACATACACAGTGAATTTCAGTACCTTACCCCATCTTCCCCACACCCCCTCTCTCTCTCTTGTCATTTTTCACTTCCTTCCTTCCTTTTTCTAAGACTTTTTTTCTTTGAAATCTGCGGGCACTTTTGGCTCCCTGACCAACCTCAGAAGACGCGCCTGTGAGCTGATACCTCAATGACAAAAATATTTAGAGTTCTATCAATGCATGTGATATAACATCTATTTCCATTGTTGAGTGGAATCCACAACTGCATATGCACCCTTGTATGTGACTGTTTTCATTGTTAGCTTTTAGAGATTTGTATCTGCTTCTGTATCAAGCCTGATTTATACGCACTTGCATCTGCGGTGAGCCTTCATACATGCATGTCTTGTTTCTTTTGACTTCTACTCAATAAAATCTTTGAATGTGAAAAAAAAAAAGCATCTTTAAAAATGAAAACTTGGAGCCTGGAGATGAGAGAATCCTGGACTTATGTGGATTGGACCTCCCAAAACATACCAAGCTTTACTTTCAGTGAGATTGTGAGAAATGTGATAAAGTCAGAATGGACGGCGACATCAGCTCGTTTTTTGCACAATATTCAAGATCGTGATGTGATTTACTCAAGAAAGAGCAATCTTTGAAATAAGGCCTAACAGCTATATGGATACGGCCACTTATGTTTACCGAACCCTTTTCCAGTCATGGTCTAAAGTTATATTATCTAATAACTGTTTCATGGGGATATTTTAGAGGTTGGTGAAGAGAGGTGTAACCAGTCTCAACTTAATATTTCATATGAGCCATTGTAAAGCATCCAGTACCTCAAACCATAATTGCGTTTTGTTGTTTGAATTATGAGTCAGTTCTAGTAGTTCGAACCAACTCAACCAATTCAGCTATTCAGTGAAAAGGATATTTATTCTGTAATATCTATACATCAATTACTTTTATGAGATCACTACAGCCTGGTTCCATTTTTATTAAATGGAGCCAAGGCTTTGATACCAAGGAAATAGAAGAGAAAAGAATCGCCCTTGACTGGGGAATAGATACAAGAAATAGAGAGAATTAGAATGATGGAGGAACTGTGGTCCCTCCATACGGACTCAAAGCCAAAATATGATGGGATCTGGAGGGGATGGAGGGAATTTAGGGAGTTAGGGGATTAGGGGAGGGGAAAGATGGGGGGAAGGGGGATGGGTCGATTGTTCGGCTTATCCTGCTCTTTTCCCCTCTCCCCCCCTTTTTTTTATTTTTGGTGCAATATACACAACAATGGAAAATTATTTCCCCAAAATAGATTGTTTTTTCTTTTTCTTTTCTCACAATATAGGGGAACCTTGCTCCCTCTTCTATCATACTGTGTTTTTATCCTTTTTTTGTGCACTTTAGGTATATACACAACAATGGAAAATGATTTCCCCAAAATAGATTGCTTTCTCTTTTCCTTTCTCACAAAAGTGCTAATTTTAGAGGCTTATATGCATGGTTTTGTCATAAAAAGTGTTTGGGGACCTGGGTCCTGCCTCAGGGGACATGTATCAATGCAAAAAAAGTTTTAAAAGTTGCAATTTTTTGGGAGCAGTAATTTTAATAATGCTTAAAGTGAAACAATAAAAGTGAAATATTCCTTAAAATGTTGTGCCTGGGGGGTGTCTATAGTATGCTTGTAAAGTAGCACATTTTTCCCATGTTTAGAACAGCCCCACAGCAAAATGTAATTTCTAAAGAAAAAAATGTAATTTAAAAGTACTCGTGGCCGTAATGTATTGCCAGATCCCGGGAATATACATAAAAATCATTGAAACAAATATTGTGAGCTCCCCCCAGTCCAATACCAGGCCCTTTAGGTCTGGTATGGATTTTAACCACTTAACGCCCGCCCACTGTATATATACGTCATTTTTTTGAAGATGGATATCTCGGTAACGGCAGCAGCTGCTGCCACAACTGAGGTATCCATGTTCACAGTGGGCGGGCCTGCACACGATTCGCCGTGAGATCGCCGTTATCGGTGGCGGGAGAGGCCCCCCCTCCCGCCACTCTCCCGCGCCCTCCGCGGCTTACCGTAGCCATCGGTAGTGGCGGTGGCGATAGGGTCCGTTCGGCAGCTGTCCGGGTATGCGAGTGAGGGAAAAATGTCCCTCATCCGTCCCCATAGCTGCGCTGGGCGGAAGTGATGTCAAAACGTCAGTCCCGCCCAGCGTCTTAAAGACACAGGGCCAGATTCACATACAATTAGATTCGCGTAGAGTATCAGAAATACTCTACGCCGCCGTATTTTACCTGGCTCTACGTGGAATCCCGGTAGATTTTGTCCAGTAAACTACGGCGGCGTAGTGTATTTCTCCCGGCGCAAGCCATCTACGCTAGTAGGGGGCGTGAAGCATTTAAAATAGGCGCGTTCCCGCTGTGATCGAACTGCGCATGCTCAGTTCAGGAATTTCCCACCGTGCATTGCGCGAAATCACGTCGTTACGTCATTTTTTGTTTGAGTAGCGTCGTTTACGGACATTCCTATTCCCGAACGAGTTACGTAAAAAAAAAATATTAAATTCGACGCGGGAACGACGGCCATACTTAACATGGGCTACGCACCGTTAGACCAGCAAAAAGCTGGTCTAACAGTACGTAGCAAAAAAATAGACGTAAGCGATTGCGAAGGCCGCTCGTATCTTTGTGGATCGCCGTAAAAAGTCATTTGCATATCCCGACGCTGAAAACGACACAGACTCCTCCCAGCGGCCGCAAAAATATTGCAGCGTAGATCCGAAGGCTTACGAAGACGTAAGCCTCTCGGATCGAAGCCCGAAGCCGCCGTATCATGGTTTGAGGATTCAAACTAGTGATACGGCGCAGGAAATTTGAAATTACTCCTGTCTAACACCAGTTACACAGGCGTAATCGCTCTGTGAATCTGGCCCACAATTTTTGTTTACTTTATTTTTTTTTTTTTTTTTCATTTAAGCCTAAATATGAGATCTGAGGTCTTTTTGACCCCAGATCTCATATATAAGAGGACCTGTCATGCTTTTTTCTATTACAAGAGATGTTTACATTTTTTTTCAGTGTTAAAAATTATAAAATAAATAAAAATAAATAAGAAAACAAAAAAAATATTTTTTTAAAATCGCCCCGTCCCGACGAGCTCGCGCGCAGAAGCGAACGCATACGCGAGTAGCGCCTGCATATGAAAACGGTGTTCAAACCACACAAGTGAGGTATCGCCGCGATCGTTAGAGTGAGAGCAATAATTCTCGTCCTAGACCTCCTCTGTATCTCAAAAAATGCAACCTGTAGAATTTTTTAAACGTCGCCTATCGAGATTTTTAAGGGTAAAAGTTGGACGCCATGCCACGAGCGGGCGCAATTTTTAAGTGTGACATGTTGGGTATCATTTTACTCGGCGTAACATTATCTTTCACAATATGTAAAAAATTGGGCCAAATTTATTGTTGTCTTATTTTTTAATTCAAAAAAGTGTTTTTTTTCCAAAAAAAGTGCGCTTGTAAGACCGCTGCGCAAATACGGTGTGACAAAAAGTATTGCAATGACCGCCATTTTATTCTCTAGGGTGTTAGAAAAAAAATATATATAATGTTTGGGGGTTTTAAGTAATTTTCTAGCAAAAAAAAAAAAACGTTTTAGTCTCGCAAACACAAAATCTGAAAAACAGGCTCGGGGCTTAAGTGGTTAAGGGGAACCCTGCGCCAAAATTTGAAAAAAATGGCGTAGGGGTCCCCCAAAAAATCCATACCACACCCTTATCCAAGCACGCAACATGGCAGGCTGTAGAAAAAGAGGGGGGGTTGAGAGCGCCCCCTCCTGAACCTTACCAGGCCACATAACCTCAACATGGGGGGATGTGTGCTTTGTCCTGTCCCTGGGGACAGAGCACTCAGAGCGCATGCACCGCTGAAGTCAACGGCTGCATGCAAAGGGAATATCTCATAAACCATACAAGTTTAGGAGATATTCTTTTTACATACAGGTAAGCCTTATTATAGGCAAAAATGAAAAAGAAGACTTTACTACCGATTTAAATGACTTTTTTCCCTGTAGAAATGTTATTTTGCTGTGGGACTGTTCTAAACACGGGAAAAATGCACCACTTTACAGGCGGATAGATTTAAAACAAATGAAGATCCTTCCAACATTTTTATATATATTTTGAAATTCTCCACAGTGGTTACCAAAATCTTTAAACAACTTCATAGTATCTTTACTTCATCTCTATGGAGGAACCAGTCACTAGACATGTGCATTTTGTTTCGTTACGAATTCGAACTAATTTTTCATTATTCGGAAATTTTCCGAATTACAAAATTAACGAATTTAAACAAATTCGAAAAAACGTGAACGAAATTCGAAATGAATTCGAAAAAAATTCTATTTGAATCGAATTCTAAAACAATTCGAATCGAAAACAAATTCGAATGAAAATTGAAAGCAAGTTTGAATCAAAATCTAAAAAATATAAATCGGTTCCTAAAAAAGAGTACAATAAAATAGAATATAAAATAATAAAACAATAGAATGAAAATCAAAGAATAGTAAAGAACAGAATAGAATTTAATAGAATGTAATCAAATACAATAAAACAAATACAAATACATACAATCAAATCCGGTTGAAATAATTTCCAATCCGGTGGAAATAATTTCAAATTCAGTTAAAATAATTTCCAATCCGGTAGAAATAATTTCAAATCCGGTTGAAAAAATTTCCAATTCGGTTGAAATAATTTCCAATCCGATGGAAATAATTTTAAATCCGGTAAAAATAATTTCAAATTCGGTTGAAATATCATCGAATTTGGTTGAAATATTAACAATAGCGGATGAAATGTTATTGAATTCTGTTGAAATATTTTCGAATGCGATCAAAATATGATCGAATTCGAATCCGGTAGAAATATTATCGAATCCGGTAGAAATCTTTTTGAATTCGACCGTTTTTCGAATTCAGTTGAAAACGATTGAATTCGACTGTTTTTTTTTTTTTTTCGAATTTCTATAGAAAACGATCGAATTCCGAAAACAAATTTAACAAATTTAACTTAACGAAATTAATTAAATAACGAATTAAAACGAAACAAAACACATTTTTTCCTTTTGCACATGTCTACCAGTCACCTAGATATAAATGTACCACACTTATGTGCTCCTTGAAGCAAGGGGGATTGGTTTTCCCGGATTTTCACAAATATTATTTGGTAGCACAGCTGGTAACAGAAATAGGATGATTTAATCCAGATAAATATAATCCTACAATGTTAGAGGCGGCGGTGGTACATTCCATTGAGGCACTTCAAGCAGTGTTGTTTTGAGGCTTGAAAGCCCCGTATAATTTGACTCCTTCAATGGTAACAACCAGCGATGAGCCCGATGTTCGAGTCAAATGTAAGTTCGACTCGAACATCAAGTGTTCACCGAATACTGAACATTGTGCTGTGTTCACAGGAAATTCGAAAGCCACGGAACACCGTTTAAAAATCTATGGGAGATTAACATGAAAAATTTTAAATGTTAATATTCAAGTTATTGTCATAAAAAGTGTTTGGGGACCCGGGTCCTGCCCCAGGGGAGTGTTTGGGGACCCAGGTCCTGCCCCAGGGGAGTGTTTGAGGACCCGGGTCCTGCCCCAGGGGAGTGTTTGGGGACCCGGGTCCTGCCCCAGGGGAGTGTTTGGGGACCCGGGTCCTGCCCCAGGGGAGTGTTTGGGGACCCGGGTCCTGCCCCAGGGGAGTGTTTGGGGACCCGGGTCCTGCCCCAGGGGAGTGTTTGGGGACCCAGGTCCTGCCCCAGGGGAGTGTTTGAGGACCCGGGTCCTGCCCCAGGGGACATGTATCAATGCAAAAAAAAGTTTTAAATAGTCCGTGATTTTAGTAATGCTTAAAGCGGAGGTTCACCCTAAATATAATCTCTCCCATGCGATCCAGCATACTGGCATCAGCGCCAGTATGCTGTTTTTTTTTTTTTAAATCCCCCACTTACTGTGAAATCTTTAATTTTTATTTCTTTCCCCCGCGGTGGATGGCGCTTATACAGCTTGTCACGGCTTCCGAAAATACCCGATTTAGGACTCGCAGGCGCCGTATTTCTCCAAGTCCTATTTCGGCTTTTTTCGGAGGGCGTGACGCGCCATAGCCATAGGACTCAGAGAAATACGGCGCCTGCGCAGTCAGCTCCTAGGTCTGTGCACAGGCGCCGCATTGCGCCGGAAATACCCGAGTCCTAAATCGGGTATTTTTGGAAGCTGTGACGCGCTATACAGGCGCCATC
Source organism: Rana kukunoris (assembly GCA_029574335.1). Taxonomy (NCBI): domain Eukaryota; kingdom Metazoa; phylum Chordata; class Amphibia; order Anura; family Ranidae; genus Rana; species Rana kukunoris. Next base: position 6,842,142 of record CM056052.1, on the reverse strand, counting down.
CACCACGGGGGGAAAGAAATACAAATTTAAGATTTCACAGTAAGTGGGGGATTTACACCAGCTGACACCAGTATGCTGGATCACATGGGAGAGAGAATATTTAGGGTGAACCTCCTCTTTAAAGTGAAATATTCCTTTAAATATCATACTGTTTTAATATGGACTATTTTGCACTTTATAGTTTGGATATTTAATTTTGCACTTTAAATCTTGTTTGATTCAATGATTTTTGATATTTGTTTATATTTTATGTTTCAAGCGCTGCACTCTTATATATCGATTTTTGTGCCCATTCATATGGGGATGTTATCAGAGCTAGCAGCTGGTCTTTGAATACCTTTCACACACACACTGTGGTTCTAGTATATATATAGTAAGACTCTATCACATATACATATATTTTTAAATAGACCTCTAAGTGTTTGTGAAATCTTACACCACAAAATGTACTCAGCCAATGAGAGGTCATGACTCCATTTTTATTTTTATACTGCTATCAATGGCCAACACGGTACAACACTTCATCTATGTCTTTGGTGATCTCTGATCTCCTGCACTTAGGACAGGAATACAGCTTCTCCCCTCTGTGAGATCTCTGATGTGTGTGAAGACTGGATGTCTGTGAAAAACATTTCCCGCACTCATGACAGGAATATGGCTTCTCCCCCGTGTGAGATCTCTGATGTCTGGAAAGATTGCCCTTATTTGAAAAAGATTTCCCGCACTCAGGACAGGAAAACGGCTTCTCCCCTGTGTGAGATCTCTGATGGGTGTTAAGATAGGACTTATTTGAAAAAGATTTCCCACACTCAGGACAGGAATACGGCTTCTCCCCTGTGTGAGATCTCTGATGTGCATAAAGATTGGACGTATTTGAAAAAGATTTCCCACACTCAGGACAGGAATACGGCTTCTCCCCCGTGTGAGATCTCTGATGTTTGGAAAGATCAGACATATTTGAAAAACACTTCCAGCAATCAGGACAGGAATACGGCTTCTCCCCCGTGTGAGATCTCTGATGTATGCAAAGACTGGATGGATTTGAAAAAGATTTCCCACACTCAGGACAGGAATACGGCTTCACCTGCATGTGAGATCTCTGATGTGTGGAAAGATGGGACTTATCTGAAAAACATTTCCCGCACTCAGGACAGGAATACGGCTTCTCCCCCGTGTGAGATCTCTGATGTTTGGAAAGATGGGACTTATCTGAAAAACATTTCCCACACACAGCACAGGAATACGGCTTCTCTCCCATGTGACATCTTTTATGAACATTAAGTTTTGATTTAAAACGGAAACACTTCCCACACTCAGTACAGGAAAACCTATTCTCTGTTGGAAGGATGGCACCATCCCTCACAGTCTGAGGTTCTTCAGGATAAAAGGAATACGATGATCCGGCACCGTCCCGCACAGTCTGAGGTTCCTCAGGATAAGAGGAATACGATGGTCCGGCACTGTCCCGCACAGTCTGAGGTTCCTCAGGATAAGAGGAATACGATGGTCCGGCACCGTCCAGCACAGTCTGAGGTTCCTCAGGATAAGAGGAATACGATGGTCCGGCACCGTCCCGCACAGTCTGAGGTTCCTCAGGATGAGAGGAATACGATGGTCCGGCACCATCCCGCACAGTCTGAGGTTCCTCAGGATAAGAGGAATACGATGGTCCAGCACCGTCCCTCACAGTCTGAGGTTCCTCAGGATAAGAGGAATACGATGGTCCGGCACCGTCCCGCACAGTCTGAGGTTCCTCAGGATAAGAGGAATACGATGGTCTGGCACCGCCCCTCACAGTCTGAGGTTCCTCAGGATAAGAGGAATACGATGGTCCGGCACCGTCCCGCACAGTCTGAGGTTCCTCAGGATAAGAGGAATACGATGGTCCGGCACCATCCCGCACAGTCTGAGGTTCCTCAGGATAAGAGGAATACGATGGTCCATCTACACTGTGTGGTGCCGGATGGACATTTGAGGTAGTCGGGTTTTCTCCTGGACTATACTGTGTGATGTCCTCATCTTCTACTTTACAGTCTGGAGACAAAGTGAGACAATCCTCTGAGGTTTTCCTCATCTCCCGTTCATCTACTAAAATAGAAATACAAAGATTATTACTAGACATGAGATGATTGGTTCCCCTAACCCAGGACTCCGCCCACATCAGGCAGCTTTGTCTCTGAGGATCTTACAATTCCAGCCTCAAGGTAACTAGTAAATGGGTCCTCTGATCTCCTACCAGATCATTTCTTTATTCATGGACCTTAGTCAGAGTGAGGAAACGATGAGAACTGTCTTTTATAGGAGTGACAGTGATGAGGGGGATTATAGGACGAGTGTCCCCTCCCCCTCTATCACCCATTGCCATATTCCCAACACAAGAAGTCCTGCACTTCCTTATTTAGTAATGAGCCCCATTAGAGGTCATAAAGTGAGGATGGGGGAGAACAATAAAGATGAAGACTGGACTGATACTGACCCCCATCATTGGGTTATTGACTCCTCCCTCATTATCCCTTTCTGTTTAAGGTTCCAAAGTCTGAGGATGTTATCACACTATTATCCCCATGTAAAAGTCTGTCCTCCAATCACATCATCAGATATAAAATGTCCAGCTGGTAGAAAATAGGTGTAAGAAAAGAGAATACATATTATGTGTATATATAGCAGTGGGTAGAGGGGAGAGAGCAGAAGTCAGGACTATGTAATGTACAACATATTGTATAAGATACAACAGATAGGACTATATAGTATCAGAATGATGTAATGTACAACATAGAGTATATAGTGCAGGGGTCAGGAGTATGTAATATACAATATAAATTATACAGTGTAATGGTCAGGACTCATAATATTGGTATTCAGTAATCAGTTGTAGATGAAATGTTTACATGAGACAAGTTGCAGAGGTCCCACACCGCTGCCTCCCATCTCCTGAGACTGCACTCAGTGACTTGGGTCTGAGACTATACAGACATATCCCTCCACCCGGCACAGGCAGCAGACAACAGAACAAGTAACCCAGGGGAATTGTTCTGTCAGAGATCTTACTAGATACGACATGGGTAAGGAGACCCAAAGGACATAACCCAGGTGCCTAGGTCAATTAATGTCTATTGCAAAAATCAAAACCATAAATTGTGTCTGCAGCACAGAGAAGGAAGATGTGAAATACAGGAATATAGAATGGGGATCACAGCTCAAGCTGATATCACCCATTCCCCGCCCTACTCTGGACCAATCAGTGAGCAGTATGGGTGGAGGAATGGATTTAGTGTTAATGACCCACCTGTGCTGATCTCTGTAGGAGTGTCCTCCTCTATAAATGTCCCCGTTATTCCATCCTCCTCCATAGACTGCTGATCATCCCTCACATACGTCTCTTCTTCTTCTGATTTCACCTCAAATTCTATATCGATTGGATCTCCACTCTAAACCAAGAGAATGAGAGAGAATATCATCTGTAAACTATAAGCATACATAAAAAAATCCACACATCATCTCTACAAGTCTAGTCATGTTCTAGATCTGGGGGTCTCCATACTAAATGCTCCGTCCCACCAACCTTGTAATAGTGAGGGATGGTGTGACCTTCCTGTGTGGAATCCCGGGAATACAGAGGACGGGGACATCTCTCTGGTGGGTTTCTGTAGCTGGATGACTCCACCATGGTGTCCTGGTACAGATCTTTGTGTTCTTTTAGAGACTCTGACTGCTCCATCACCCCATCCTCATCATCCTCCTCCTCCTTTATCTCTTCTTTAACCTCAACTTTAGGATCTCTCAGGTCTCCACTCTGAATATAGAATAAAAATGACATCAATGGTAACAATGCAGATAATGTACAGATCCTAATGATACGATCAGTGATTGTTCCTCATCTACCTGATGATGGTGGGGGATGGTGTGACCTTCCTGTGTGGAATCCCAGGAATACAGAGGGCGGGGACATCTCTCTGGTGGGTTCCCATTACTGGATCCATCTGTAGGAAACACACACACTGACTGAATCCATTGTTTCTATGTGTTTATCAGATGATGGGGGATCTAGGTGGAGCCTCCGTACTGCTCTCTCCTTTACAATAAAGTCTCCTCTTACCCGGTGATGTGAGGGGCGGCTGATTGTCCATCATGACGTCCTTGTAGAGATCCTTGTGTCCTTCTAAATACTCCCCCTCCTCCATGGAGAAATAGACAGTGACATCCTGACACCTTATAGGAACCTGACACACACAATGATACAGTCACCATCCAGACACACCCCTTGTCTGTTACTGGATAATGTCCCAGAATCCTCCTCACCTCTCCTGTCAGCAGCTCCATCATCTTCTTGGTGACTTCTAGAATCTTCTCCATGTAGTGTCTCTCGGGTTTTAGGGAGTCACATGGAGGCACTGTGATGGTCATGTGATCACCTGACTTCACAAGAGGAAATCTCTGTATTGGAGAACCAATAGGAATATCATGTTAGATTCCCAGAATCCCCCTCACCTCTCCGGTCAGGTCTGTATTATTATTAGAGATAAGAGTGATGTCATGTGACCTCTCAGAATCCACCTCACCTCTCCGGTCAGGTCTGTGTATTATTAGAGATAAGAGTGATGTCATGTGACCTCTCAGAATCCCCCTCACCTCTCCGGTCAGGTCTGTATTATTAATAGAGATAAGAGTGATGTCATGTGACCTCCCAGAACCCCCCTCACCTCTCCGGTCAGGTCTGTGAATTATTAATAAAGATAAGAGTGATGTCATGTGACCTCCCAGAATCCTCCTCACCTCTCCGGTCAGGTCTGTATTATTAATAGAGATAAGAGTGATGTCATGTGACCTCTCAGAATCCCCCTCACCTCTCCGGTCAGGTCTGTATTATTAATAGAGATAAGAGTGATGTCATGTGACCTCCCAGAATCCTCCTCACCTCTCCGGTCATGTCTGTATTATTAATAGAGATAAGAGTGATGTCATGTGACCTCCCAGAATCCTCCTCACCTCTCCGGTCAGGTCTGTATTATTAATAGAGATAAGAGTGATGTCATGTGACCTCCCAGAATCCCCCTCACCTCTCCGGTCAGGTCTGTATTATTAATAGAGAAAAAACTGATGTCATGTGACCTCCCAGAATCCTCCTCACCTCTCCGGTCATGTCTGTATTATTAATAGAGATAAGAGTGATGTCATGTGACCTCCCAGAATCCTCCTCACCTCTCCGGTCAGGTCTGTGTTTTATTAACCACTTAAGGACCGCCGCATGTACTTTTACGTTGGCAGAATGGCACCGACAGGCAGATCAACGTATATATACGTTGCTGCCTTGGGGGGGTTCGGGGGGTCCGATCGGACCCCTCCGACAAGAGGGGGCGGCTATTCGTTTTCGCCCGCCCCCTCCGGATCGCTCCCAGCCAATGCGCGCGCCCGCCCGCCCTGTCACTTCCTCCTCCTGTGTAAACACAGAAAGGAGGAAGCAATGTGATCTCTCCCTCTGCGTTTTTTTCAAGCACCGCTGAGGAGAGATCACAACACAGTAAGTCTGCACTAACACTACACTGCACCTACACTACACATAAACACATTTAACCCCCCCCCCCCCCCCAAGTCACAGTGTCACTGAATGCAGTAATCATACATGTATGATTACTTTATTTAGTGTCAGTGTGACAGGCAGTGTGACAGTCAGTTAGTGTAAGAGTCAGGGAAGCCCCCGTACCCCCCTAATAAAGTTTTAACCCCCTGATCACCGCCCTAGTTAACCCTTTCACTCCCTATTGCCAGCATCACTAAGCGATCATTTTTCTGATCGCTGTATTAGTGTCGCTGTTCCCGCTAGGTAGCTAAAAAAAAATTTATTGCGATTTTTTTTTATTAAAGACATGTGGCTAAATAAATGTTGTCCTAAATCTTTGACTAAAATTTAGTTTATTGATTTGTCTTATAACAAAAAGTAAAAAATATAGATTTTTTTTCAAAAATGTCGCTCTATTTTTGTATATAGCGCAAAAAATAAAAATCGCAGAGGCGATCAAAATACCACCAAAAGAAAGCTCTATTTGTGGGAAGAAAAGGACGCAAATTTTGTTTGGGAGCCACGTCGCGCGACCGCGCAATTGTCTGTTAAAGCGACGCAGTGCCAAATCGCAAAAACGCCTCTGGGCATTTAGCAGCATATTGGTCTGGGGCTTAAGTGGTTAATAGAGATAAAAGTGATGTCATGTGACCTCCCAGAATCCTCCTCACCTCTCCGGTCAGGTCTGTATTATTAATAGAGATAAGAGTGATATCATGTGACCTCCCAGAATCCTCCTCACCTCTCCGGTCAGGTCTGTATTATTAATAGAGATAAGAGTGATGTCATGTGACCTCCCAGAATCCCCCTCACCTCTCCGGTCAGCAGGTAGATGATCTCCAGGGTGAGGTTTAGAATCCTCTCAGTCATGTGACTCCGATCCTCCTCCATCCTCATTGGTGGCATCATGTGATCTATACAGGTCTCATTGTAGATGAATATCTTTGGGAAATTACAGTAAGAATTATTTGGATGGTATTGGTCACACAATAATAGGATGTGGATGTGAGGGGGGGGGGGAATAGGAGGGTTGCTGTACATTTAACCACCTCGATACCGGACAATTTTACCCTCCTCCTGCCTAGGCCAAATTTTAGCTTTCAGCGCATTCACACCTTGAATAATAATTACTCAGTCATATAACACTGAACCCAAATTCATTTTTTTTTTCAGACAGATAGAGCTTCCCTTTGGTGGTATTTAGTCCCCACTAGGTTTTTAGATATATAAATAAAAAAATACAGAAATTTTGAAAAAACAATGTTTCTGTTATAACATTTTGCGAATAAATAATTTTCTTCATGAATTTAAACCAAACTGTATTCTGATACATTTCTGTGGTAAAAATAACCCAAATCAGTGTATATTATTTATTCTGTAGGAAAGTTATAGAGACAACAAACTATGGGATATATGTGAAAAGTGATCAGTCCTGATGTACTGACTATCTCATTTCTTGAGGTCCTAAAATGCCAGGACAGTGAAAATATCCCTCAAAGTGACCCCCTTTTTGTAAGTAGACAGTCCAAGGTGTTTAACTGCTTGCCGACCAGCCACCACAGTTATACGGCGGCAGGTCGGCTCTGCTGGGCGAGATCAGGTAGATCTACGTAATCTCGCCTTTCAGCCAATAGGGGCGCACACGCTCGCCCCCGACGCCGACGCGCCTGCCCGGCGGACGCGATCACCGCCGGGCACCCGCGATCACTCGTTACAGATCCCTCCAGGTCCTGTTAGGGGAGAAATGCCTGATTGTCTGTTCATACAATGTATGAACAGCGATCAGTCATTTCCCCAAGTCAGTCCACCCCCTTCAGTTAGAACACACCCAGGGAACATACTTAACCCCTTCCCTGCCCCCTAGTGTTAACCCCTTCCCTGCCACTGGCATTTTTATAGTAATCAATGCATTTTTATAGCACCGATCGCTATAAAAATGCCAATGGACCCAAAAATGTGTCAACAGTGTCCGCCATAATGTTGCAGTACCGATAAAAATCTCTGATCGCCACCATTACTAGTAAAAAAAAAAATAATAATAAAAATGCCATAAAACTATCCCCTATTTTGTAAACGCTATAACTTTTGAGCAAACCAATAAATGCTTATTGCAATTTTTTTTTACAAAAAATATGTAGAAGAATACGTATTGGCCTAAACTGAGGAAAAAAAATGTTTTTTTTATACATTTTTGGGGGTATTGATTATAGTAAAAAATATAATTTTTTTCAAAATTGTCGCTCTATTTTTGTTTATAGCGCAAAAAAATAAAAACCGCAGAGGTGATCAAATACCACCAAAAGAAAGCTCTATTTGTGGGGGAAAAAAAAGGACGCCAATTTTGTTTGGGACCCACGTCGTACGACTGCGCAACTGTCAGTTAAATCGACGCAGTGCCGAATCGCAAAAAGTGGCCAGTCATTGACCAGCACTATGGTCCAGGACTTAAGTGGTAAAGTGGATGTCCGCTAAAAAAAATATATTAAAAGTCAGCAGCTACCAATACTTCAGCTGCTGGCTTTTAATATCGGGACACTTACCTGTCCTGGAATCCAGCTCCGCCTGCAGCAGAGGATGCTCGTCACTCTGCTGCCCCCCCCCCCCCGACATCCTCGGTGAGGGAACCAGGAAGTGAAGCGCTCCGGCTTCACCGCCCCGGTTCCCTAGAGCGCTTGGGCGAATTCCGCTGCGTATGCAGATTGGCTCCCGCTGTGCTCTGGGAGCCAAGTGTTACCAGAACACAACAGTTATGCGAGGTGACGTCCTGCCCGCAGACTGTGGCAGGAAGTGGGTGCAAATACCTGTCTTTAGACAGGTATCTGCACCCCCCCAAAAGATGTCAAATGTGACGGGGGAGGGTTGCGATCAGCGGAGTTCCACTTTAGGGTGGAGCTCCGCTTTATTAAGAGGCATGGTGAGTTTTTGAAACTGTAATTTTTTAGGAAATTATATTTTTTTTCCAAATTGTGAGAAGCAGGTTATTTCTCACACTAATAGAGAATAGGCATACTAAGAAATACACCCCAAAACACACACTGCTACTCCTTCCAAATATGAGGGCACCACACATGTGAGACTTTTTTACATCCCAGATGCATAGAAAGACCCAAAATCCAAGGAGCACCTTTTGGTCCTTAAAGTAGAGTTCCACCCTCAAAAAAAGTTTGCACCAAAAATCTAAAAAAATAAAATAAAAAATAAAATGAAAAAATAAAAATGTTTTACTTACCCGAAATAGCTGTTGCTATGTGGAAGTGGCAAATCTGCCTCTTCATCCTCCGCGGTGGATTCTCTTCCTCCTCCTACTCGGTGTGTCTTGTTGTGAATGGGGCGTGCGGCATTCTGGGAGCTGTGTGTGTCCCAGAAAGCAACCGGCCCATTCGCACATGCGCAGTAGAAAACGGGCAGTGAAGCTGCACGGCTTCACTGCCTGTTTCCCTTACTGTGGATGGCAGCGCCTGGAGCTGTCAGGAACGAGGATTGGCCTCATAGGGGGCCAACATCGCTGGCGGCTAGGACAGGTAAGTGTCCTTATTAAAAGTCAGCAGCTACAGTGTTAGTAGCTGCTGACTTTTAATTATTTATTTATTTTAAACGGCACCTCCTCTTTAACCACTTGCCGACCAGCCGCCGCAGTTATACGGCGGCAGGTCGGCACGGGTGCGCGAGAGCCCGTAGCTCTACGTCGCGCCTTTCGCGGCCACTAGGGGGCGCGTGCGCGCCGCCGGCGGCCCGCGCGCGCGCCCCCCGCTCGCCCCCGAGTCCCGTGCGTGTGCCCGGCGGGCGCGATCGCCGCCGGGCACACGCGATCGCTCGTTACAGAGCGGGGAACGGGAGCTGTGTGTGAAAACACACAGCGCTCGTTCATGTCAGCGGGGGAAACGCTGATTTTCTGTTCATACAATGTATGAACAGAAGATCAGTGATTCCCCCTAGTGAGTCCACCCCCCCATACAGTTAGAACACAAATAGAAACACACCTAACCCCTTCCCTGCCCCCTAGTGTTAACCCCTTCACTGCCAATGGCATTTTTATAGTAATACAATGCATTTTTATAGCATTGATCGCTAAAAAAATGCCAATGGTCCCAAAAATGTGTCAAAAGTGTCCGAAGTGTCCGCCATAATATCGCAGTACCGAAAAAAAACGCTGATCGCCGCCATTACTAGTAAAAAAAAAATAATAATAAAAATGCCATAAAACTACCCCCTATTTTGTAAACGCTATAACTTTTGCGCAAACCAATCAATAAACGCTAATTGCGATTTTTTTTACGGAAAAATATGTAGAAGAATACGTATCGGCCTAAACTGAGGAAAAAATATTTTTTTTTAATATATTTTTGGGGATATTTATTATAGAAAAAAGTAAAAAATATTGCATTTTTTTCAAAATAGTCGCTCTGTTTTTGTTTATAGAGCAAAAAATAAAAACCGCAGAGATGATCAAATACCACCAAAAGAAAGCTCTATTTGTGGGAAAAAAAGGACGCCAATTTTGTTTGGGAGCCACGTCGCACGACCGCGCAATTGTCAGTTAAAGCGACGCAGTGCCGAATCTCAAAAAGTGCTCTGGTCATTGGACAGCAATATGGTCCGGGGCTGAAGTGGTTAAGGATCATAAATGACACGTCTAATTTCCTGACTACCTATCACATGTTTAGAGGCCCAGGAGCACCAGGACAGTGGAAACAAAATGGCCCTTTTTTGGAAAGTAAACACTCCCAGATATTTCCTGAAAGGCATAGGGAGTTTTTTGAAAATGTAAAATACAGCTTAGCATTTTTAATTTTTTTTTTAAATTTGCAAAAAAAAAGCTACTAATATACCGCATGAGCTATTTTATTAGGTGGTGCAGTACTTTAGTAGTTAAAGCTTGTGGAATTTTTTTCCTGATTATAGCCAGCGTCCCTAACAAGCAGTAACTGTTATCCTTGTGAAGGATTGGGCTGCTGCCATGTTCTTACCAAGCATGAGTCATCTGCTGTCAGCGGGATTCACCGATGACAGTACAATGTAAACAAGAGAATTGCAAACATTTAAAATGAAGAAAAGAAAAACGGCATTGGATCCCCAATCCATACTGGGCCCCCACTGACCGTGGCGTGCTGGGTGGATGATGTCATAAGGGGTGGAGTCACCCAGTGATGTAATTTATTGGCGCAGCCCCTTACTTTTATCTAGTGGTGGGAGGCTGCGGAGTTGTCATTTGGTGGGAGCCAAGCGTCAGTGTGGGCGAGGTTATTTTTTGCGTTCGGTGTGGTGTTCATCATGATTGATGTTGGATCTACTTCTGGGGACATTTATTTATTGACTAAATGACTTGTCAAAAACTGGCTGTGTGTTTTTACTGACTTTTACCACTTTTTTGGTGAATAAGAGTGCTATGTATCCCATACTCATTCACATGGGGAGGGCGGGATCGGAGAACCCCCCTTGTTAAAGGAGGCTTCCAGATTCACATAAGCCCCTCCCCCACACAGATCTCCACAACCACCAGGGACACAAATATTACCAAACTGAAGAGAATGTTCCGGCCCCATAAATGGGAACATTTTCTGACCCTGAAGGGGTTAATCTACAAATAATAAATGTTGGGGCAGCTCTTGCACTATGGACAAAATATCTGAATCCACAACACGATAGTTCCACTAAAACCTTCTGATAACAAAGTGTCAGACAACTCCTGGGTTGGTAACCTGGCAGACCTTACTCAGAAATACCCCCGGCTGTAGATGACTAGGTGTGCTGGGCTCTGTAGTCCCACAGAGTTTGTGGTGCCTGAGAAGCAATAGACACCTCTATAGCAGTAGATGGAGAATACGGGGAGTCCTGGCCACAGATACTCTGATGTGTTTGGATTGAAAAATGCCAATCATTGTCCAAGAGGGCTATTGGCAGGGGAAGAAGGTCCCACCCCCTCCCAGATTCCATAACTATTTATAGCCCAGAAAAGATTAAACATCTTCTATAGCATCATATATCACTAAATTCATATGGAACTTTAGTTATAATCATTAATAACTGGCAACACAATATAAAAATACTACAAATATGTATAAAACAGATGAATCAAAAGCAAACAGCTCAATATCAACGTTCAGTCCAGCGGAGCAATTGTATTCAGCTGGAAAATCTACTTTGATCCCCATCTGGATGTCTTTTTTTATAAAATTGACCCCCTCCACTTTCGGGTTCACCATCCCATCCCCCCGCAATCCCGTCCCTCTCAGACCCCTATTGTGAGACTCATCATAGTGTCTCTGGAGGGGCGCCGATCATTCCTGTGTAAAATCTTACAGAAATCTTCCCTAATCCCGACCTTTTATTATCATTTCATTCCCCCCACATACAATGTCTGGAACCGACATTTACTGACATCAATAACTCCCCTCGTGGTACAGACCATAAATTCCCTCATTGTAATATACGGGGATGTTCTACATTTCCACACTATATATGTGTGTATCATCATCTGCTGGAGATAAAAGACGTCACAGTGACTATGGAGGAAGAGGACGGACATGACGGGGTTACTGGGTGTAAATAGAAGATAAGATCTTATTACCTCCTCTGCTGCCTCTTCCAGCAACGTCTCCTCACTACTTCCTCCCGACTCACCTCTCACCCGGAACTTCCTGTCTGTACCTGACACCACTTCCTGTCTTCCATAGAGACTTCCTGTCTGTACCTGACATCACTTCCTGTCTGTCTTCCTGATTAAAGTGAGATCACCATCTTGTGGAGCTCAGAGGAACTGCAGTCCTGAGAAATGTATTGAAGTAATCTGTTGCACAAAATAAGCTATACTCCTGGTCATTTTGCTAGTCCCCACTAGGCTGTCTTATCTTCTAGTTATTGGCCTTAAAATGGGTATGGGGACCCAGGTCCAATGCTAAGAGACATATATCAATGTCACCAATTCGGACAAAATCAAAAACGAAACAGGGAAAAGTGCCTTTAAATATGCCAAATTGCTTAAAGCGGAGTTCCACCAAAAAAAAAAACTTTTGCTTAATCCCCTCCCCCTTACATGCCACATTTGGCATGTAATTTTTTTGGGGGGGGAGTGGGGGCTTCAGTAGGACTTCCAGTCCCACTTCCTGCTTCCGCCGAGGGGCTGGTTAGGCGATTAAGCCTTAATCGCCTACACCAGCCCCTCCCTGTAGGCGATCACATGGGACACTGACAGGTCCCATGCGATCGCCTCTCCAATGGAGATGCCGGCTGGGGAGGGGGGGAGAGGAGCGGAGCCCCGGTCGGCGCGTCGCTGGAACGCAGGAGCAGGTAAGTGAGTGTTTATTAAAAGCCAGCAGCTACACTTTTTGTAGCTGCTGACTTTTAATAAACACAATTTTGGGCTGGAACACCCCTTTAAGGGCCGGTTCACACCTCATGCAGTCCAGTGCATTTTTTTATGCCTCAAAAGCACATGGAAAGTGAGTTATATGTTTTTCAATGGCATAGTTCACACCATTGCTTGCAGTTCCAGTTCCAGAAAATAGAGTAGAACATGCTGCATGTTTCCTGCACTGGAACACTACAAAATGCAAAAAAAAAAAAAAAACACATCAAATAAACACACAGGAATGCATCAAAAACGAACATGCAGAAAAGCATCTGGACTGCATTTCTATAGAGTGAACTTGCCCTAAAGCTAGTAACTTGGAGGGGGGGGGGGGTACTCTGCCTGTAAAGTGGTGCATCTATAGCATGTTTTCAAAATGCTGCTTCAAAGATGTACGGCTTTAGAGAAAACGTACAAATCGGCATTGCAGCTGCAAGATTAACTAAAAAAAAAGCCTGCCCCCCAATACAAAAAAAGGCCATTTATGTCTGGAAAAGTGTAAAATGAGAACCCCCACATGAAAAAAAACACCCCCTCCCTCACACTAGCAAACCCCTAGCCAAACACAGCAAGACAGCTAATGAAAGGGAGTGGATGCTTGGGGGCAGGAGGGGCTCGGGCACCCCAAAAGTGGTTTGGATTGGTGAAGGCAGCTCACAGCCTTTGGAGAATGGAGAGGAGTGTGGAGTTCCCCTTTAAAAGCAAAAACTAGCCCAAGGATAACATATACATCAGAGAGGGAAGGATAAATGCCCTTATATGAGGATCTAGAGCAGCGAGAGTCTTCTTACATAATCATAACAAGGTACGTGTAACATGATAACAACGTAACACGCTAACATGACCTGTGTGCAAATATCCTTATAAAAAAAGTGAACCATCGCTGAAATAAAAAAAAAAACGTATAGTTTAGAGGTGCGCCTGTTCAACTTATGCAAATGAATTTACGTTACTTGACATTTACTAAGATTTTGATGACGCAGGGAACCGGGTCGCATAAACGGCACATGCGCATGCGCAGTGCACAAAAAGACCTCTTGCCGTTCTAAACATACTTGTAGGTACAGCAGGCTTGTTCTGAAAAAGCTACTTTCTCATTCTATTTTGGGCATATTTGTTACTTGGGCAGTTGTTACTAAACTTCCACACATCACCCCATAATATTGGCACTTCCAGCTTCTTTTTATTTGGATTTGAAGATGTCGTGTGCCAGGTCCAGAGTGGCACACCTTGCGCCTCCTCCCGTGGGCCAAGATCACATTAGTAAATGGGGAATAGTGATGCGTTACCGGCACAAACATTTCGTAAATACCAAAACGGCGCTTGCACCTCTGCGTGCACCGCAAGGCACAAACGGTTCATAAATCAGCCCCATTGTCTTTGTGGATGACCCAATTTATATATTATTTATTGTTTTACAGCTTCTTTCACTCCAGGATTTATTATTTTATTTATATAAACATTCAAGGAATCGTTCTTACTTTGAGAGATCTCCACCACCATTCCTATGTGATCATTACATGCTTGCAATTTATGTTTAACATCTTCATTATGAGTGGATTGATATATAAATATTTATGCTTTTGGATGTATTTTTGTATTTCCTTCACCAAAAGGATCAGTTTTGGGGATATCTGTTTTATTAGCTATACATTTGTTGTGACCTTGTGTTCTGTGTCTTTAAGACTTTTCTATATGTAATAAAAATATCTTTGTTAAACAATTGGTTATATATGAACTGTATCTATTTTTCTTACTTTTTTTGTGTTATATTTGCACTTCTGTGGTAGCTCTGTAAGGTATTTTACAGGCGTGGTTACTATGAGACATTTCTTGGGGCTGCAGTTCCTCTCATCTCCACAAGGTGGTGATCTCACTCACATCCAGACATGAAGATTCTATGGAATGCAGACAGGAAGTGATGTCATTACAGACAGGAAGTGATCTGGAATAAAGACAAGACATTCCATGAGGCAGGAAAGAGGAGACATTGCTGGAAGTAACAGCAGAGGAGGTAATAAGATCTTATTTCCTATTTACACCCACAGAGCTCACCTCCCCCGATCACTTCCAGCAGCCCCCAGTGAGGGGCTTCCTTCTCTGTGACCCCAAACATGGCACAATGCAGCCACTGAGATTCCCAAGTGATGACAAAGGCTGAGGTGAGGGGCATGAATGGGGGAGGGGGTCTGACCCGGGGGGCCAGTCAGAGGGGGTTATGGGCGGGGTTAGGGTTGCCACTTTTTCTTTATGCCAAACCCGAACGATTTAGAGGCGCACAGTATATATATATATATTTTAGTATACACTATAGGATTGTAACAGACCTGGGACACCTTTGGGAACTCCAAAGAGAATAGTAATGTGGTGCACATAGCGCCCCCTCACCCTCCTGTCACGTTCTATCCTGAGCCACATTCCTGTCTAAATATTGTGTCAGGTTTTCAGGTGGACTGAAACCTGGGCTCATGTTTCAAAACCCGGACTATCCGGGTGAATCCTGGACAGGTGACAACCCTAGCAGGGGTGGCAGAGGTATGAGATGAGGAGGATGGATAGGAATAGGTGGGACAGATGAAGGGACAATAATATGGGCTTCCCTGGAAGGGGCACATAGGTGTTGGGGGAGATGGGGGCAAAAACTCTAGAGAGCAGCTGGCAGTAGGAGAGAAGTTTGAGATGTGCAGAGAGTTGATCCTGCCCCCCCACACATCTCAAGGGCCACACACACCGAGGACCCCCACCCCACATACAGGCACTCATCAGGCCCTGGGAGCTGCAGCTGGCATCAGTGACGGGTCCCTCAGAGCCGGCACAGGGCACAGCCCAGTATGGAGAACTTTGATCTTGTGTCTGGGGGAGGAGGAGTGGGGAGAGGAGTTGGCTGATGTTGGGGGGCTGTCAGGGACTTACCTCCTCCATGCAGCCTTCCTCCTCCATGTCCCTGGATCACCAACGCGCGTCCCGCGCTCCTGCACGCGGTCCAACGGCACGCGCGTGCACGTGAACGGCTCTGGCGCCAAACAGGCACTTTAAAACCTGTGTTTGTTTGCAGCTCATTGCTGCCTGATCTGCAGTTCATGCCTGATCCCTACCTGAGACCTGTACTCTGCTTACCTGTCTGGAATACCCGTTTGAACTCTGACTTTGGCTTGCCTGACCATCCGTACCTCTCCAACCCTCTGACCCGGCTCCTGTTTGACCATCAGCCTGATTGAACTCTCGTTGCCAGACCTACCTGCTTGCTTCACCGACTACTCTTCAGCCATCTGCCTGTATACCTTCTGCTTACCTGTTATGACCCGGCTTGTCTGACCCTGCTGTTCCAGTTGATGTCCGTTCCACCAACTTACCTTCCCAGCTTGTGCCGCAGTAGTCGCAGCTTCCGTGCGGGTCGCTGACCCTTCCTCCGCTTCAGTGTCCTCAGCATCTCCACGTCTTCACATCAGAGGTATTCGCCCATCTGCTTCTACTCTACATCACCCCGGCACTCCTACCCCCCTGTGCTCCGAGTCCGCTGTTCCCACTTCAGTGGCTTGCGAACTAGGGTCGTAAGAGAGGCTACCCTGCATCAGACTCTGGTATCCAGGTACGTAACAGTATCAGGCAGCTATGACAGAGTCTGCAGGAGTTGCCCCAGCAATGGAGGAGATATGCAAGCATTTAGCATCCCTCACTCAAGCCGTTAAAAACCTGCAAGATGGCTACCTGAGATTGGAAGGACAGGTCCAGAACCTTGCCGTCCCTGAAGACGCCTCAACATCCGCTACCAGGTCTTCATCAACCGCTGCTGCTCCATCTGTGGTAATGCTACCACCCGAACCCAGGGTTCCTATGCCCGAACGATTCACGGGGGATCGTTCTAAATTCCGGGACTTCCGTAATGCCTGCCAATTATATTTTGCTCTGCAACCCCGCACATTCTCACTAGAGGCCACGAAGGTGGGCACATCGGTTACTAGAGGAGAATGGCCCTCCGACACAGACTTTGCTAAACTTCTTCCAGGCCATGGCCCAACTTTATGATGACCCCCAGAGGACTGCCACAGCTGAGACCGCTCTACTTGCACTCCAACAGGGCCGTCGAGCGGTTGAGGATTATGTAACCGATTTTCGTAGATGGAGTGCAGACACCCAATGGAACAGCGCAGCTCTGCGCCACCAATTCCGCTTAGGCTTATCCGAATCCTTGAAGGATGAACTAGCCCGCATTGAGGTGCCTGAAACCCTAGAGGATCTAATCACTAAGGCTGTGCAAATTGATCGACGACTAAGGGAACGCCGGGGCAGAGCGTTCTTCCCAACAAAGCCGCCCAGTATGGGTCACTGCTCGGGCCCCCTTGCCTGCTTCTCGTTTCCAACCATTTTCTTCTCCGAGTTCTGCTAATCCATCCATGGACACTTCCGAACCAATGCAATTAGGAGTGATGCGACCATCCCTGACCCCGGAAAAACGCACACGTCGTTGTCAGTTGAACCTGTGCCTCTACTGTGGCGAGGCCGGCCACTACGTGAATAATTGTCCTGTCAAGACACGTAAGCTCAGATCTTTCGTTCCTGTTAATGTCTCAGCTATCTCAACCAACACCAACCATTTTGTTCCCTCCCTTTCCTTGCAGCTTCCGGAAAAGACGGTGTTGGTCAACGCTATCGTTAATTCGGGTGCATGCAGCTGTTTTATTGATGCCTCTTTTGTTAATCTTCACAGCATTCCTTTACGTAGAAAAGACTTTAAACTTTCCGTTTTCTTGGCCGACGGCTCACACATTAAGTCTGGTCAGGTAACTCAAGAGACGCTCCCACTACCTGCTATTTCTTCTCTCCAACACAAGGAACTGTTATTTTTGGATGTTATTTCATCCCCTTTGTTTCCAATAATTTTAGGCCTACCTTGGATCCGGGCACACAACCCCCGAATTGATTGGACATCTGGAAGAATCACCTTTTCTTCGTACTACTGTCAGGAACACTGTCTGCCCAGACCGCCCAACCCGTCTCCAACCCTGATGTGTCTGAACGCTGATCCTAACCTGCTTCAGTCTGTCCCAAAACCATATCATGGATTCCTTGACGTGTTCAGCAAGAAAGGAGCTGATTCTCTGCCACCTCATCGGCCATACGACTGTCCGATTGAACTCTTACCTGGAGCTGAAATACCCTTTGGGCGAATTTTCCCACTTTCTGAGAAGGAACAGGACGCATTAAAAGTCTATATTGACGAGAATTTGGCCAAAGGTTTCATCCGCCCGTCCACCTCGCCAGCAGGCGCCGGAATCTTCTTTGTCACAAAGAAGGACCAGACTCTCCGCCCCTGCGTTGACTATAGGGAATTAAACAACGTCACGGTGAAGAATCGCTACCCTCTGCCTCTAATACCCGAACTTTTCCAAAAATTACCATCGGCTATTATTTTCACTAAACTGGACCTGAGGGGAGCGTATAACTTGATACGCATCAAAGATGGTGATGAATGGAAAACAGCGTTCCGCACCAGGTATGGACACTATGAGTGCTTAGTAATGCCCTTTGGTTTATGTAATGCACCTGCTACATTTCAACACTTTGTCAACGACATATTTAGAGACTTCCTAGACGTCTTCGTTATTGTTTATTTGGATGATATCCTGGTCTTTTCCTGTTCTCTAGAAGAGCACCGAGTGCATGTCTGCAAAGTCCTAAACCGTCTCCGTTCGCACCGCCTATACGCAAAAGCGGAAAAATGCGAGTTCGAACAATCAACTATCCAATTCTTAGGCCTAGCGATTTCCCCAGCTGGAATTGAAATGGATCCGAAAAAGGTATCCGCCATCCTGGACTGACCAACGCCCCTGGATAAGAAGGGGGTGCAACGCTTTATCGGATTCGCAAATTTCTATAGGAAATTCATTAAGCACTTCTCCACGATAGTGGCTCCGATCACCCAACTCACCAAACAAAATTTTCGTTTCCAATGGAATCAGGAAGCTCAAGAAGCCTTTGACACCCTGAAAGGGCTCTTCACATCCGCTCCGATACTCTGCCATCCTAATCTAGCGTTACCTTTCATTCTTGAAGTAGATGCCTCCGAAGTAGCGGTAGGGGCCGTCATCTCCCAGCGTTCAGGAGACAAAGATCTAATGCACCCAGTGGGATTCTTCTCCCATAAACTCTCTCCTGCTGAAAGGAATTACGATGTAGGGGATCGAGAACTGTTAGCCATCAAGGCCGCTTTAGAGGAATGGAGATACTTGCTCGAAGGCGCTGCTCACCCTGTATTGATCTACACAGATCACAAGAATCTAGAGTACTTAAGAACAGCAAAACGGTTAAAGCCACGACAAGCCCGTTGGGCTCTTTTCTTTTCTCCTTTTTGTTTTCATATTACCTACCGACCCGGATCCAAGAATGTCAAGCCAGATGCTTTATCTCGGATGCACGACAGTCCGAAGGACACATCTGTTCCATATACCATTCTTCCAGATGGCAACTTCTTACTTTTACATACCGACCTGCTATCCATGATCAGGGAAGCATCTTCCGAATCTTCCAAATCCCCCAACATCTCGCTAACTTCCAGAGACGGTCTATTCTGGAGAGGAAAAAAGTTCAAAAAGGTAAGGTAAGTCAAGTCTTTGTACCAGAGAGTATCCGAGTGGAAGTTCTAAAACTTCTCCATGACCACCCGTTGGCAGGGCACTTTGGAGTCCACAAGACCCTTGAATTAGTGTGACGCACTTTCTGGTGGCCTAATCTAGAGGACTTTTGTAAAACTTATATCAACTCTTGTCCCATCTGCAATCGAAACAAAACATCCAGAAAACAAGCCTGGGGTCTATTAAAACCTCTACCTGTACCCAATAGACCTTGGGAAATGATTGAAATGGACTTTATTGTAGAACTTCCCAGCTCCGAAGGATGTACAGCAATCTTTGTGATCGTGGATCGTTTTACCAAGATGGCTCACTTCCTCCCTTTAAAGAAGACACCTTCTGCTGCTGAAACTGCTCGTGTTTTCATTAAAGAGATCATCAGGTTACATGGAGTACCCTCCAATATTGTCTCTGACAGAGGGTTCCAGTTCACTTCTCGGTTCTGGAAAGTCCTTTGTGAGAAGTTACAGATTAAACTTTCCCTGTCCTCAGCCTACCACCCCCAGACCAATGGGCAAACCGAAAGAACAAACCAAACCTTAGAACAATACATCAGATGCTTTACAGCTTTTTCTCAAGATGATTGGGTCTCGCTGCTACCTCTAGCAGAATTTGCATATAACAATGCCAAACATTCAGCCACGGGGCAATCCCCTTTCTTCTCTAATTATGGTTTTAATTTAAAATTTTTGCCAGATTTCTTTTCAGAATCAACAGTCCCAGCAGTTCAAGATATCTTGGAGTTTCTTCAACGTAACAACCAGATACTACGCAAAGCAATAACCAAGGCTCAAGCTGACGGCAAAAGATTCTTCGACAAAGGGAGAAGGGGGAGTTGGATCTCAAACCAGATGATCAGGTATTGTTGTCCACAAATAACTTAAGACTACCTTGCCCATCTAAGAAGTTGGCAGCTAAGTTTTTGGGACCCTTCTCGGTTAAGAGAAAAATTAATTTAGCTTCATATGAACTGTCTCTACCTAATTCCCTGAAGATGCATCCTGTATTTCATGTTTCTTTACTCAAACCTGCAGTTCCTGATCCCTTCCCTAACAGAGGATCCAAGCCTCCTGAACCTGTCCAGATCGATGGCTATGAAGAGTACGTAGTGGAAGCCATATTGGACTGTAGGAAGCGACAAGGACAAAACTAGTTTCTGGTCAAATGGAAGGGGTATGGTCCAGAGGATAATTCTTGGGAGCCTGAAGGTAACATCCATGCTAAAAGTTTACTACGTGCCTTTTTCCTCGCTCATCCTGACAAAGTAGCCCGACTAGGCATCCGGAGGCTGCCCCTTGGGGGGGGGGCAATGTCAGGGACTTACCTCCTCCATGCAGCCTTCCTCCTCCATGTCCCTGGATCACCGCCGCGCGTCCCGCGCTCGTGCACGCGCTCCAACGGCACGCGCGTGCACGGGGGGTGCGCGCGCGTGCACGTGAATGGCTCTGGCGCCAAACAGGCACTTTAAAACCTGTGTTTGTTTGCAGCTCATTGCTGCCTGATCTGCAGTTCATGCCTGATCCCTACCTGAAAACTGTACTCTGCTTACCTGCCTGGAATACCCGTTTGAACTCTGACTTTGGCTTGCCTGACCATCCATACCTCTCCAACCCTCTGACCTGGCTCCTGTTTGACCATGCGCCTGATTGAACTCTCATTGCCAGACCTACCTGCTTGCTTCACCGACTACTCTTCAGCCATCTGCCTGTATACCTTCTGCTTACCTGTTATGACCCGGCTTGTCTGACCCTGCTGTTCCAGTTGATGTCCGTTCCACCAACTTACCTTCCCAGCTTGTGCCGCAGTAGTCGCAGCTTCCGTGCGGGTCGCTGACCCTTCCTCCGCTTCAGCGTCATCAGCATCTCCACGTCTTCACATCAGAGGTATTCGCCCATCTGCTTCTACTCTACATCACCCCGGCACTCCTACCCCCCTGTGCTCCGAGTCCGCTGTTCCCACTTCAGTGGCTCGCAAACTAGGGTCGTAAGAGAGGCTACCCTGCATCAGACTCTGGTATCCAGGTACGTAACAGGGGCGCTGTGCCCATGTTGGGAGAAGATCAGTCACAGCAAGGGGGCTCTGCAAGGGCTGAATGTGCTGCACACTCTGTTCTCAGACATCCTTATTGCCGATCACCAGGGGAGCCTCCCCTGATCCTGGAACCCTTTACTCCAACAGCAAGACCCTTTCCTGCTGTCTTAGTCCCCCCCTGCATTGGTGGAATGCCAGGTTCACAGGTGTGACCTTTGTGGCTGTAATAGTTCTGCCACTGGTTCTGAGTAAACTAGAGAAGCTGGGGGGTCTCTGAGGTGGTAGTGGGACTAAAGGATTCTGGGAACCTCTGA
Source organism: Rana kukunoris (assembly GCA_029574335.1). Taxonomy (NCBI): domain Eukaryota; kingdom Metazoa; phylum Chordata; class Amphibia; order Anura; family Ranidae; genus Rana; species Rana kukunoris. The sequence continues at coordinate 6,820,263 of CM056052.1, read as the reverse complement.
GAGTTTACTTCATCTGAAGGGCTCTGGGACCCCTGAGGAAGAGGTGCAGATGAAGGACTTTGGGGCCTCCTAAGAAGTAATAGGACTGAACAACTCTGAGAGGTTAGTGGGGCTGAAGGGCTGTGGGGCTCTGAGGGGGTAGTCAGGCTGCAAGTCTCTGAGGTAAGAGGGGGCTTTAGGGCTCATAGGGGCTCTTGGTCTCTGATGGTCCCCCCCCACCCCACCTGCACTTACTTTTCTGACCTTCTTAAAGAACTCCTGCCAGTAAATGTAGGAAACCTTCACCTCCCCATCTCACTGGTCAAGAAAAATGTTCCAGAAAACAAAATAGACCGAGACTAAGAGAACAAACCCCTCCCCCTGTTGTCCTCCTCCTACCCACACTGAGTTGCTATTGGAAAAAACAGAACAGACTCCTCCCCCACAGTTCTGTACTCCACCAGTAGCATCCTCCTGCTATCCATTCCAATCCCTTCTCTTACTGCAGACAGTGACATCACTCCTGTCAGTCAGCAGGCTGCAGGAGATTGGAGTCTTGCAGCCGGAGTTCTGCCAATTATTCTGATTAGCCGTTCCCCTTCCTGGACATTATGATGACCCGACATTGATCTCACAACACTGCCTTAAGTCCAAGGGAGGATCGTATTTATCAATCCTGTCTGCAGATCTAAAACTAATCAAAACCAATTCAGAAACCAAACAAACCCAACAGAGAAAATACAATTTCTGATCCCAGGAGCCCAAAACATTAAATCAGACACTAAACAGTCCAAACTGTGTTCCCATGGAGCAGTTAAGGCGGAGGTCCACCCACCGCTGCAAAAAATAACAGCCAGCAACTGCACACACTGACTTTTAATAATTGGACACTTACCTGTCCTGGAGTCCAGCGATGTCGGCACCACAGCTGATGTTTCCATCAACCTCCATTGTGAGTAAGGGAATCCGGCAGTGTAGCCTTACGGCTTCACGCCCGGAACTCTATTGCACATGCACAAGGCTCTGCTCTTCTCTCCTATTGGCCTGGCAGCTGGGAAAGGAGGAGGGAGCCTGAGCGGTGATGCAAATATCTGCAGCCGAAGATCCTGGTAGTTGGGACAGGATACCTGTGAAAGAAAGGTATCCTGTCCCCCCTCCCGAAAGGTGCCAAATGTGGCACTGGAGGGCAGAAAGAGTACAATGAGCGGAAGTTTCACTTTTGGGTGGAACTCCGCTTTAATTCATGAATGTACAGCAACCCTCCTATTGCACCCCTTTACATCCACATCCTATAATTGTGTGACCAATACCATCCAGATAATTCTTACTTTTATTTCCCAAAGTTATCCATCTACAAGGAGACCTGTATAGATCAAATAATGCCACCAATGAGGATGGAGGAGGACTGGAGTCACATGACTGAGAAGATACTAAACATCATCCTGGAGATCATCTACCTGCTGACCGGAGAGGTGAGGAGGATTCTGGGAGGTCACATGACATCACTCTTATCTCTATTAATAATACAGACCTGACCGGAGAGGTGAGGGGGATTCTGGGAGGTCACATGACATCACTCTTATCTCTATTAATAAAACACAGACCTGACCGGAGAGGTGAGGAGGATTCTGGGAGGCCTCATGACATCACTCTTATCTCTATTAATAATACACAGACCTGACCGGAGAGGTGAGGAGGATTCTGGGAGGTCACATGACATCACTCTTATCTCTATTAATAATACAGACCTGACCGGAGAGGTGAGGAGGATTCTGGGAGGTCACATGACATCACTCTTATCTCTATTAATAATACACAGACCTGACCGGAGAGGTGAGGAGGATTCTGGGAATCTAACATGATATTCCTATTGGTTCCTCAATACAGAGATTTCCTCTTGTGAAGTCCGGTGATCACATGACCATCACAGTGCCTCCATGTGACTCCCTAAAACCTGAGAGACACAACATTGAGAAGATACTAGAAGTCACCAAGAAGATGATGGAGCTGCTGACAGGAGAGGTGAGGAGGATTCTGGGACATTATCCAGTAACAGACAAGGGGTGTGTCTGGATGGTGACTGTATCATTGTGTGTGTCAGGTTCCTATAAGGTGTCAGGATGTCACTGTCTATTTCACTGATGGTATGATTTCATTAGGATCTGTACATTATCTGCATTGTTACCATTGATGTCATTGTTATTCTATATTCAGAGTGGAGACCTGAGAGATCCTAAAGTTGAAGTTAAAGAAGAGATAAAAGAGGAGGATGATGAGGATGGGGTGATGGAGGAGTCAGAGTCTATAAAAGAACACAAAGATCTGTACCAGGACACCATGGTGGAGTCATCCAGCTACAGAAACCCCCCAGAGAGATGTTCCCGCCCTCTGTATTCCCGGGACTCCACACAAGAAGGTCACACCATCCCCCACCATCATCAGGTAGATGAGTGACAATTATTGGTAGATCTGATTTATACACAAACATGTTTATTACAATGAATCTTTTATTATATAATCAGAGTGGAAACCTCGGGGGTGATAATATTGATATTAAAGAAGAGTATAAAGAGGAGGATGAGGAGTATGGAGTGATGGAGGAGATATCAGAAGGACACAAGGATATGATGGAGCCACCTAATACCAGGAACCCCCCAGAGAGATGTCCCGGTCCTCTGTATTCCCGGGATTCCACACAGGAAGGTCACACCATCCCTCCTTATTTAAAGGTTGGTGGGCTGGGACATCTAGACATGGACTTGTGGGGGGATGTGTGGATTTTATAGATGTGATGTCACAATAATAAAGCTTATATCTTACAGATGATATTCTCTCTCATTCTCTTGGTTTAGAGTGGAGATCCAATCGATATAGAATTTGAGGTGAAATCAGAAGAAGAAGAGACGTATGTGAGGGATGATCAGCAGTCTATGGAGGAGGATGGAATAACGGGGACATTTATAGAGGAGGACACTCCTACAGAGATCAGCACAGGTGGGTCATTAACACTAAATCCATTCCTCCACCCATACTGCTCACTGATTGGTCCAGAGTAGGGCGGGACTGGGTGATATCAGCCTGTAATCCCCTGGTCACTTTCCTGAGCTGTGTTCCCCGTCCTGTATTCCTGTATTTTTCTCGGATAATCTTCCTTCTCTGTGCTGCAGACACAATTTATGTCTCTAGACTGGATTTATGGAGATTCTGGGGTTCAGCTGGAAGCAAAGTTTTAGTTTTGATCTTGATGTGGGATCTCGGCAACTTGTCTCATGTAAACATTTAATCTTCCACCAATTACTGAATACCAATATTATGAGTCCTGACCCTTATGCCGCGTACACACGATCATTTTTTGTGATGAAAAAAATGACGTTTTCTGTGAAGTAAAAAACGACGTTTTTGAAACGTCACTTTTCAAAGACGATGTTGCATACACACCATCGTTTTTTTTTCACAAAAAGCGAGGTTACGTTCACCACTCTTTTCCATTGAAGCTCGCTTCATAACTAGCTTCTGGGCATGCCCGGGTTGAAAAACGTTGTTTTAAACAACGTTTTTGCTACACACGGTGACTTTTTGTGAAACAAAAAACGACGTTTTGAAAAGCGACACAAAAAATTCAAGCATGTTGGAATTTTTTTGGGTCGTTTTTTTTAAAACAAAAAACGACGTTTTGCCCACATACGATCAATTTAAATGACATTTTAAAAAACGTCGTCTTTTTTTATCGCAAAAAACGACCGTGTGTATTACACTATATACTCTATATTGTACATTACATACTCCTGACCCCTGCACTATATACTCTATGTTGTACATTACATACTCCTGACCCCTGCACTATATACTCTATGTTGTACATTACATACTCCTGACCCCTGCACTATATACTCTATGTTGTACATTACATACTCCTGACCCCTGCACTATATAGTTTGTTGTACATTACATACTCCTGACCCCTGCACTATATACTCTATGTGGTACATTACATACTCCTGACCCCTGCACTATATACTCTATGTGGTACATTACATTATTCTGATACTGTATCATATCCCAAATAATAAGTTGTACATTACATAGTCCTGACTTTCTTTGTTCCCATTTTCTACCAGCTGGACATTTTATATCTGATGATGTGATTGGAGGACAGACTTTTACATGGTGATAATAATGTGATAACATCCTCAGACTTTGGAACCTTAAACAGAAAGTCATAATGAGGGAGGAGTCAATAACCCAATGATGGGGTTGTGCTGACTGCATTAATGTATGGCCGCTGCGTGAGACGGCTCGGCTCCACAAGTCTGATGGACTAACTGCCACTTCTGCACCCACCAGATGGCTTTTAATCGCATCTGGGACCCAATGATATGCCCATGAAATGAAAGAAGGTCCCCATGCCAAATAAACTCGAGGGATTCTTTCCCCCTCTACCGCCAAGGCTTTGGCAAGATGGCGACCGCTTTTCACAACAGGCCGGATCAGGCTCAGGGGCAGGCATCATGGTGCTGAGATGGCCGGACAACACAATCTAAACCCATCATTAGGCTCTGGAGCTTCAACTCCCTCCACCCACAGCCCAACCCTCAAACAGGCAGAAGAAGACCAGGCTTTCCTCAATGACATGGAGGTAGGCATAATGCAGGCTGATTCTCCCCTTCCCCCTGATCAGTGTCTGTCTCCACATTAATAGATATGCTTCTGTCACTTAGAGTATCCCTGCAGGCTGACAGTTTTAAAGGGGAACTCCGTGTAGTGGATGAAAGGCTAGTTCAAATTGAAGATTAACCACACAGAAAATAAACAAATCTTTTAAGCAGGGGGACAGTTATGGACGGTTTTTGGCAATGATGGCCAAACATGAACAATCTAGTATTCAGACGTGGGAAATACATACCCCTTCAGGACATACGGTCTGTACACAGCCTAAAATCTTAGAGACGTTTCGACAATTCTATCAGACGTTATATACATCTCAGTTGCCTTCTAGTTTTCAGCCAACTGCATTAGCGGAGCTCCTGGACTCAGTCGCATTGGCATGGCTAACTGATAATGAGAGAGAGATGCCAGTACGTCCTATAGAGGATGTCCTTTCTTTCATTAGTTCCTTTTCATTGGGGAAGTCACCAGGACCGGATGGTCTCCCTATTAAATTGTATAGGGCTCATGGAGAGTTTTTATCTCTTTACTCAGATTGTCTGAAGGAGGGATCCATGATGAACTCAATGGTCCTAATTTAGGCCTTGTACACACGAGTGAATAAATCCGCTGAACATGGTCCGACGGACCATTTCAGCCGAAAAATCCGCTCGTGTGTAGGGGCAAACGGACCGTTCTGGCCGGATTTCTCCGGCGGAAAAATTCCAAAGCATGCTTTGGAATTTTTCCGCCGGAGAGCTGTCCGTCAGATATGTCCGCTGGTTAGTACAGCAAACCAGCGGACATATCTGCCCGCACATGCGTCGTATCCTGTGAATGGATCCGACGCATGCGTGCGGAAGTGTTTACTTCCTGGTGCGGTGACGTGGCGGCGTCAACGTCACCGCAGGCGGGGAATTTGATCCAATGGTGTGTACAGCCATCGGATCAAAGCAATCCGGCGGACAGATCCAATGGGAACGGTCCGTCGGACCGTTCCCATCGGATATATTCCCTCGTGTGTACAAGGCCTAACAAGCATCCAAGAGATCCGTCCTCCTGTTCTTCAGATAGGCCTATTGCACTCTTAAATGTGGATTTTAAGACTTTGACTAAGTTAATCTCCGACGTTTGATGAAGTGAAAATGCGTGAGGGCTGACTATTTTGCCTGACATTCTTTGAACCATTAAAAGTCAAAGTGTGTTCATCTGAGCAACTACTACACTGGCCAACAATAATTTTCTTGCCTTTGTGACTGTGTGTGGTGAAGAGATGAGGTAGGGCATGTTATTTGGATATATACAAGTTTTGTGGCACCACCAAGGATGAGCTTGGGCGTGTTATTTGGATATACCGTATTTATCTGCACCTTCAGGGAATTAATATTATTTTTTTTTTTAAATAAAGAACCGTGAAGTAAAATAAGGGTCAGTGCCTATCAATGCAGCCTAATCAGTGCCCATCTGAAGCCTCTCCATTGCCATGAATGCAACCGTACCATTGCCATTAGTGCAGCCTGATGAATGCCCATCTGCAACCTGAGGGTACAGGGGTTACAGGGGGAGCGGGATGAGTGCCAACAGATTACATACAGGAGAATCTCCTGTTTACACAGCAGCCTCTTTAATACAATGTCCCACCTCCTATGATAGACACAGGAGTCCTCCAATGGCAGCCCAGGAGACGGGACTTCCTATTACAGATGCAGCCGAGTTTAACAGGAGATTCTTCTGTATGTAATTTCTCATTCTCTCTTCCCTATCCCCTCTGAGGCCACAAAAGATATATATATATATCCAAATTACCAGGGGGGCCACATTAAACCGGAACGAGGGTCGGACTTTGGACATGCCTGTAATATGGGATCTAGGGTTATTGCCTTCCTGGACATTGAGAAGGCCTCTGCAATAAAGATGTGAGGAGGGTTGTCGGCTTCCTTTTCACTATTTAGGGGAACTCGTCAGGGCTGCCCTCTCTCTCCAACCCTTTTTGCAATTGCTGTGGAGCCGGTGGCAGAGGCTCTACGTACCTCCCCCCAATATTAGGGGATTGAAGATCGGTTGGCTGGAGGAGAGGGTAGCTCTGTATGCAGACGACCTCTTATTATTCTTAAATGATGCTGGCCCCACTCGTTACAAGGGGCTTTAGATATAGTGGATTCTTTTTCAAGGGTTACAGGGCTGAAGGTAAACTGGACTAAGTCATTGCTGTTCCCTATACATATGGAGGCTCATAGTACGGCTATGAAGGATAATCCACTGCAGTGGGTAGATCATTTTAAGTATTTAGGAGTGGTAATTTCTAGGGTTGTCCCGATACCACTTTTTTAGGACCGAGTACAAGTACCGATACTTTTTTTCATGTACTCGCCGATACCGAATACCGATACTTTTTTTAAATGTCCCCCCACATATTGCAGCTATGCCCCCACATATTGCAGCCATGCCCCCCCCCCCACATATTGCAGCCATGCCCCCACATATATTGCAGCCATGTCCCCCCACATATATTGCAGCCATGTCCTGTCCCCCACATATTGCAGCCATGTCCTGTCCCCTACATATTGCAGCCATGTCCCCCATACCTGTAGTAGATGCCGCTGCTGCCGGGTTAATCCCCGTGCAATACAGCGCGCATTACAAACTTTTGTTTGTATACTTGTAATGCCCACCGCGCCATGTATAGACACTCCCCTTCTCGGGATTGGACGGATCCGTCCAATCCCGAGCAAGGGGGAGTGCCTATACACGGATCCGTGCATAGACACTCCCCCTTTCTCGGGATTGGACAGATCCGTCCAATCCCGAGAAGGGGAGTGTCTATACATGGCGAGGCGGGCATTACAAGTATATAAACGAAAGCTTGTAATGCGCACTGTATTGCATGGGGATTAACGTGGCGGTATGTGGTATGCGGCGGTGGCTTTGAGGCGGCGGGGGGGGGGGAAGTATTCTATTTAGGTATCGGGGGTATTTGCGGGAGTACAAGTACTCCCGCAAATACTCGGTATTGGTCCCGATACCGATACTAGTATCGGGACAACCCAAGTAATTTCCCACCAGTCTTCTGAATTTATGTCTCTGAATCTGATCCCAATTATGGGAAATACAGAGTCTAAGTTAAAAGTATGGAAGTCTCGACCATTGTCTCTATTGGGACGCATTAAGCTCCACGTCCCCGCTCAATTGTCGGCAATGGTGTGTGCCCAAAGGCCCGCCGGGCACACGCACAGTGTTCTCAGTGACGCGATGGGTGCGTGCGCGCGCGCCCCTAGCCGATTTCAATGACAAGACGTCATATGACGTGCTGTCAGGAACAGAGAGTTACCCCCCCGCCGTCATTTGACGGCAGGCGAGTAGCAAGTGGTTAAACATCCGAATGGAACTTCCCCTTTATAGTGCTGTTGTACGTCACCGCGCTTTGCTAGAGCATTTTCTTTTTAACAATCATGTGTGGGCAACGTTGTTTTAATGATGAGGTTGGAAAAAACATTGTTTTTTCTAGAGGCTGAAAAACGTTGTTTTTTACATGCCAAAAAACGATCGTGTGTACGTGACATAAGGGTCTTGAAGAGGGCTGGAGCTCTCCTGCAGCTGCAGCAGAGGTGTGAGGGCCACATGAAATTGGCTGGAGGGCCGTATTTGGCCCCCCGAGCCTTGTGTTTGACACCTGTGCTCTAAAATACCTACTACTGCTTTTTCTTGGCACCAAGTTCCTGCCTCTAAGCCCTCACAGTGGTCATGTCCTTCCCTCCTGTAGCAAGAAATACTTACCACTGAGCCTAGCGCTCCAACTACATCCAACCACCTACCTGCCTTCCTTACATGGGGTTTAATATGGTCTCTCTAAATACCAGAAGCTTGAACCACCCAGCAAAACATGCCTCAATGTGGAAGGAAGTCTCTACCCCCCAGGCTGATATCCTCTGTGTACAGGAGCCCCACTTTCATGCCCTTCCAAGATGTTCCCACAGGGATTTTCCACATTTTTCCATTACCTCGGCCCCTTGTAAGAAATGAGGGTTGCTTGTAGAAATTAAGAACTCTATCCTTCTGTCTTAAAACCTCTGTGTTAGACCCCTAAGGCAGATAAATCGTTCTGACCTGTCACATAAATGCCCAACCATGAACCCTGGGGAATGTGTTTCACAAAATAGCCTAAATTAGATACGGCCGACTGTTTTTGTGCGGGTACTTTAACTTAGCAGTGGACCCGGCAATAGACTCCTCCAAGCTTCCAACGCTACTAGGCAAATAAGAAACCTTCACCACCATGCTGAAGCTCACTGAAAGCCTTCTCTGCTCCTGTCTTTAGATGTGGAGAAGACATTAGATCGGGCCTATTGGGGTTAAATGCTTGATGTGTTGTCTAAGTTTGGATTCCAGGGACCTATCCTGGTCCTATACTCATGCCCATCTGCTCAGGTATCAGCTTCTAACCTCTTATCTACACCCTTTAAGATCACCAATGGTAGTGATGTACCCTATCCCCCGCCATATTCAATCCATTAATGAAACCACTAGCTGAGGCCATTTGTCTCAGAATTGGTCACCCTGTTCATACTATTAATCTCTTCATGGACAATGTCATCCTACTTCTTACAAGTCCCTCCACGTTGCTACCACTTCAACTCCTGTTTTAAATTAGTGACATATCTTACTACAAGGTTCATTTTTCCAATTATTATTAATTTTAGATTTGGGTTCTCCAAAATCAACAAAGAAGGCACTACAAGCCCCGCTCTCATACACTTGGTACTCCAGGAAGTCCCATACTTGGGCATCACCCTTACCCCTAAGGCGGCGTACACACGAGGGGATATGTCCGCTGAAAACGGTCCGATGGACCGTTTCAGCAGACATCTCCGCTCGTGTGTATGGGCTAGCGGACAGATTTCTCCACCCGACAGATTTCAAAGCATGCTTTGAAATCTATCCGGTGGGAATCTGTCCGCCCGACATGTCTGCTGGTTAGTACACTTACCAGCAGACATGTCGGCTCCCACCACCGCCGCGCCGCTGCCGAATGGATTCGGCGCATGCGCGGAAGTGTTTTACTTCCTGGTGCGGTGACGTGGCGGTGACGCGGCGGCGTCAACGTCACCGCCGCGTCACCACTACGTCACCGCGCCGTCCGGCAGCGGGGAATTTGATCCGATGGTGTGTACACGCCATCGGATCAAACTCCCGATCGGACATATCCGATGGAAATGGTCCGCGGACCGTTTTCATCGGATATATCCGATCGTCTGTACGCCGCCTAACACAACTCAGCTTGCTAAAATTAACATGGAGACTCTGTCCAAAAAAAGTTGCCCAGGAACTCACCTTGTGTGCGAGTGGGATAGGGGCGCTGAAGAAATGATGTTATATATAAATATACATATACAAAGGTGCTAAAAATGGTGGGGTACTTAGGATGATCGGTGTGAACTAGCTGAATATATCAATCGCATGCATTGGAAGTAAATTGCAACAGACAACAAAACTGTGATAGTACAAACAATTAATGCAGTGTGCAGTGAACAATATATTGTCTAAAGTCCATATATAAAACTATTGCACCAGCAATAGTGTGCAATACTAAAGTTTAAAGTGCTCCGTGCTCAAAAGGTCTTCCAAATGTTGGTTCCACCTTCACCAGAAAAGATCACCACAAGTGAGGATAGATGGCTCCTTACCAGATGATGTTGACCTATTATTTAAAATAAGGTCAATTGAACTTTAAGAGTCAACTGCTTAACATGGACGATCCGATAACACTTGATGGACATGTGTGCGGGCATCATAAAAGAGAGAAAACAATCTCCATAGTGTAAAACGGTTTATTATATTAAAAATAAAATTGCAGTGCCGAGTGGCCTCTTACTTGTGGTGGTGCCCGTATCCCGGCACTGAGGCTGTAGGCTAATAGGGATAATGAAGAGAGCTGCAGTCGTTGGCTCCACCGCCGTCGGCTAGGAAACCAGAGGACCGGAAGTGAGTGTGTTATTGCGTGCCCAGGTACCTCTATCCTCACTTGTGGTGATCTTTTCTGGTGAAGGTGGAACCAACATTTGGAAGACCTTTTGAGCATGGAGCACTTTAAACTTTAGTATTGCACACTATTGCTGGTGCAATAGTTTTATATATGGACTTTAGACAATATATTGTTCACTGCACACTGCATTAATTGTTTGTACTATCACAGTTTTGTTGTCTGTTGCAATTTACTTCCAATGCATGTGATTGCTATATTCAGCTAGTTCACACCGATCATCCTAAGTACCCCACCATTTTTAGCACCTTTGTATATGTATATTTATATATAACATAATTTCTTCAGTGCCCCTATCCCACTCGCACACAAGTTATAATCCAGCACTCTGCATTATCTAGGGAGCAGCTTTCACTTGCAATCAATTGCACCCCCCTCCCCCTTTCCCTATTTTTGGCGCGTGGTTCCCCCCAATTCTATACCAGGAACTCACCTTGCCAAATATGAGCTGTCCTGGTCAGGCCGCCAAGCATCCTTCAAAATTCTCATTCTCTCCCAAATCCTCTAACTTTTGAGAACACTAACCATTTCCCTGCCTTCAAATTACCTCCAAGCCTTAAACTCTTCACTCAAATAAATGAATGAAAAACGTATATAGCGCGGCACATGCGAACTGAATCGCCTCTGCCATATAAAATGATTTATATGGCAGGGCAAGAGGACGAGATCTCCACACGCTCTTCTAATTAAACATAGAGTGGGGGGATGGGACTAATAGACATCAGGGACCATTACTTAGCAACCTGCTTAGGATCAACTCAAGCACTGGTTTTCACCTCTCGACCCCTTATCTTGGGCAGTAATTGAGCGTTCCCAATCTCACACCCCAAACCTTTGTACCCTTTTTATCACAGATCTTTGGCAACCCTTCAGACTTAAAGACTTTCTCCCCCCACTAGGAGCATCTCTCCTAGCTTGGTGGGAAGACAATCCTGGTCACAGCTTTTTGACACTCCAGTCCACATCCTTATCTCAATGATTTCTACACTTATATCACACATAAGCCTCCAGTTCTAGATATTGAAAGAAATTACAGTCCTAGATGAGGGGACGCTTCACTTCTTAGTATGACAGCCCTGAAGGAGATGTATGGGCTGTCAGACGCAGACCACTTCATGTATCTCAGAATACAGCACCCCCTGGTGACATCCCCTCCCCCTGAGGTGTATCTCCCCAAACAATTATTGCAGTTCTATTTGTCAACACCTGCCAGGAACAAAAAAAATTCCCTAAAATATAACACACTGCAGGAAAAGCTAATATTCCTTAGATCAAACATTTCCTTCTATGGTAGGAAATTTACCACCTCCCACATTGGAAAGCCAAGAAAGCCATCAATCCCTCTGAGGTAGTTATATTTTTCAAGCGCCATCATTCTTACGAAACATGCTCTTGCATTGTGGCTTGGTAGGGGATCAGGATTCGACTCCTTGTGAAAACCCCGGTCTAGCTGGGCCAATAAATTACATTACACTTGTGAATATCTATTTGCTCTACCTTTACCTATATTATGTTGTAGACATGTGACAAGATGTACATGACAAATAGATTGCTAGTGTTCCAACAGTTGTACAAGATTTGTTAGTGGTGTTCCTATTCTCTCATTAAATATGCTGAGAGCAACCTTCCATATGTGTTCACTCAAAGTGTATTAATCTATTTGTCTTGAAAAATGCACTAAACATATATTGCTTAAAAAAATGATGGTGGTTTTCTGGATCAGCCCAGTCTTCACCTTGATTGTTCTCCCCCATCCTCACTCTCTGACCTCTGGTGGGGCTCAGCCCCACTGTAATTTATGACTAAATATTGGACTTAATGAGGAAGTACAGGACTTCTTGTGTTGGGAAGATGGCAATGAGTGATAGAGGGGGTGAAGACACTCTTCCTATAATCCCCTCATCACTGTCACTCCTATAAAAGACAGTTCTTGTTGTTTCCTCACTCTCTGACTAAGGTCCATGAATAAAGAAATGATCTGGTAGGAGATCAGAGGACCCATTTACTAGTTACCTTAAGGGGGGAATTGTAAGATCCTCAGAGACAAAGCTGCCTGATGTGGGCAGGGGTCCTGGTTTAGGGGAACCAATCAGCTCATGTCTAGTAATAATCTTTGTATTTCTATTTTAGTAGATGGACGGGAGATGAGGAAAAAGTCCGAGGATTGTCTCGCTTTGTCTCCAGACTGTAAAGTAGAAGATGAGGACATCACACAGTATAGTCCAGGAGAAAACCTGACTACCTCAAATGTCCATCCGGAACCACACAGTGTAGATGGACCATCGTATTCCTCTTATCCTGAGGAACCTCAGACTGTGCGGGACGGTGCCGGACCATCGTATTCCTCTTATCCTGAGGAACCTCAGACTGTGCGGGACGGTGCCGGACCATCGTATTCCTCTTATCCTGAGGAACTTCAGACTGTGCGGGACGGTGCCGGACCATCGTATTCCTCTTATCCTGAGGAACCTCACACTGTGCGGGATGGTGCCGGACCATCGTATTCCTCTTATCCTGAGGAACCTCAGACTGTGTGGGATGGTGCCGGACCATCGTATTCCTCTTATCCTGAGGAACCTCGGACTGTGCGGGACGGTGCTGTCCTTCCAACAGATAAGAGGTTTTCCTGTAGTGAGTGCGGGAAATGTTTTGTAAAAAAATCAGACCTTGTTAGACATCAAAGATCTCATACAGGGGAAAAGCCATATTCCTGCCCTGTGTGTGGGAAATGTTTTTCAAGAAAGTGCTATCTTAGCGCACATCAGAGATCTCACACAGGAGAGAAGCCGTATTCCTGTCCTGATTGTGGGAAATGTTTTTCAGAGAAGTCCAGTCTTTACAAACATAAGAGATCTCACACAGGGGAGAAGCCATATTCCTGTCCTGAGTGCAGGAAACATTTTTCAGAGAAGTCCCATCTTAACACACATCAGAGATCTCACACGGGGGAGAAGCCGTATTCCTGTCCTGAGTGCGGGAATTTTTTTTCAGAGAAGTCCCATCTTAACACACATCAAAGATCTCACACGGGTGAGAAGCTGTTTTGTTGTCCTGAGTGTGGGAAATGTTTTTCAAGAAGGTCCAGTCTTTACAGACATCAGAGTTCTCATACAGGGGAGAAGCCATATTCCTGTCCTGAGTGTGGAAAATGTTTTTCAAGAAGGTCCCATCTTTACACACATCAGAGATCTCACACGGGGGAGAAGCCACATTCCTGTTCTGAGTGCGGGAAAAGTTTTTCAGAGAAGTCCCATCTTTACACACATCAGAGATCTCACACAGGGGAGAAGCCACATTCCTGTCCTGAGTGTGGGAAATGTTTTTCAGTGAAGTCCAGTCTTTATAGACATCAGAAATCTCATAAAGGGGAGAAGCCGTATTCCTGTCCTGAGTGTGGAAAATGTTTTCCAAGAAAAAACCAGCTTAACAGACATCAGAGATCTCACACGGGGGAGAAGCCGTATTCCTGTCCTGAGTGCAGGAAATGTTTTTCAGATAAGTCCAATCTTTGCAGACATCAGAGATCTCACACAGAGGAGAAGCGTTCCTGTCCTTAATGAGGGAAATGTTCCTCACTGAAGTCCTGTGTTCCTGTACATCAGGGATCCCACACAACCCTTGAGATGTTTTAACGTCTTGAGTGTGGCAAATGTCTTGTATATGAATGTTGCTGGACATCACAGCTCTCATGTGGGGAAGAAGCACACCCTGATATACATGTCAGATATACTCCATGGCTGATCTTCATCATGTAAGAAACAGTTCATAAGGAGATCAGAGATCACCAAAGACATGGATGAAGTGTTGTACTGTGTTGGCCATTGATAGCAGTATAAAAATAAAATGGAGTCATGACCTCTCATTGGCTGAGAACATTGTGTGGTGGAAGATTTCACAAACACTTAGAGGTCTGTTTAAAAAACATAATGGTGTTTTACAGGCACTCACCCAGCTGTGACAAGTTTTGGCCATATTTTATTTCATATGATCATTGGATTAATCTAGTAGCTTTAAAGTCGTATTGCACTATTTTTACTGACGGAGGTATTTCAGGAAATAATATCGTATTATGGTCACTAGATGGACCTCACCATCATAGGAAATCGCTGTGTTATTCAAATACAATGCTAATTTTTCAAGGCTTAGCTGAATGCTTGTCTCATTCATCCAATGAATTTTCTACAAGTAGACTCCCGTTCCATCCATTTTCCCTTATGTTATAATCTCACGGTCGCCTGAGCCTTCATCGATTCAACAGGTCCTCTGCATGTCCTGTAAGATGGCCCCCCGCAGCTCTAACATCCCCCACAGCAAATTATCCCCATAGCACCCCCTCCCCCACAGCTCTGATCCACCTATGGCTCCCCTCTGATGCTGGCTTCTTCTCCTCTCCCATTCAACCGGCTTCAGCTGCTACAGCGGAGCCACAGGAAGGTCAAAATGTCCAAATACATCCGTGAAACTCCCCTCTGTGCTGGATCCTCCTACCGATGCCCCAGAGTCCCCTCCCTGCAGTGCGGCTGGTTAACTTCCCCTCCTCCTCCACTTGTTGGCTGCAGCTGATGCTGGGGTTGGAGATCAGTGCAGTGTTCAGGATGGAGAGTGAGTGAGGTTGGCGTGTCATGTTTATAAGCCCCCTCCTGAATGAACACAATGAGGGATTGGTACCAACCACTTCTGTGTTCATTCATCACTGAAGCATAGCGAAGAGTGTTTGGTGTGCTTCAGTTTTGTGAATGAATATAAGCCTCTCTACAGAATCTTCCAACAAATCACACCCATAGAACAATATTGGATATAACTGCTGTATTGTCTTCACCAATCACAGCCCAGATATCCAAGAATTGCGGATGGTCTTATACTAAGCAGTATTTGGATCCCAGTGGAGAACTTTTACCCCAAGAAAAAATGAAGATGAGGTCAGCAGAGGAGCCCATAGTAAAGGGAACATTTGAAATGTTTATTTTCTTTATAAGATAATTGAACAAGAACTGTAAAATACATCATCAAAGCGTTTCATGGCTTCAAAGTGTGACTTCATCAGGACAGGTGTAAGAAGACGATATCAAAATAGGGAATGAAGTAAAAGTCCAATATATCGTATTATAAACACCCAAGTCAGATACAATTCATGGACTTGACTGAGATTCATAACATTTAGGATTTGTATTATGTTAGACAAGGTGAAGAAATATATGGAGAGGATGATCAATACACGGAGAAATCAATCTATTCTATAATATAAGGGAATCAATAGATCAATAAATTACACCAACCAATCAATAAGATCCATTTTATGTGATAGATTTATAATTCTGTGCACTGGTTATGTTGGAGGATCAAACCGTGATTACTGGATATTGGAAACATTTCTATTGATCTGATGATTGGTGGCATGGATTCCTGATTGATTATTGATGGGAATTAAAGTCCAATAAAAACTGAGATTTGATGGATTATTGATATAAAAATCTCTTCGTATTCCATGGAATAAATATGTGTAAAATAGTCTGGATTGGATGTAATAAATCTCTGTAAAAAGACTTTGTGGTGTTTGTTGGATCTTTTCTATTCCTCTCTAGGTCTGGATTTCTGGAAGAAGAAACAATTCCTCCAATTTCTATTGGGTGGTGAGAAGGGGAGGGGTTTGGGGTAGTTTTGTACATAGAGGAGGTAATATAGGGAATCCGGCTAGTAATTGATGAGTGGAGATTTCATCAGAGTTCATTGAAGAGAATTCAGGGCTGGTGCGTTCTGATTGGCCCACCAGCACATGTGTCATATTATTCTGGGGATGTGCACTGCTGGGGCCTAGAGTGTTCTGATTGGACCACCACTACATGTGTCATATTAATCTGGTGGTGCACTTTCCATCAGTTGAATGATTTTGGAAAATGATCTCCAGCTGATCACATGGGGGGTGTACAATGTAGAGGGCGGAGGGTTGGACAATTAAATGGATATAATGAAGTGCAACAGACATCCATGTTATTGGGGGATGGGAGGTGAATGTAAAGTGGAATTTCTCTCTTCCTGTCTTAACTGTTATATTGAGATCCAAAATGTTCATATTCACTAGCCCAACAAATCCAATATTTTTCACTTTCCACATGAGAAATTATTGTAGACGAAGTGCCATGACCATATCCCCACCCCTTCCCTTTATATATTCAATGATAGGTGGGGATCTGTTATTCAGGGAGAAGTACCATCAGGATTGTCTCTGTGTACCCGGTACATTGGCTCTTTCATTTGGGTGAATCGGAGCATAGCGGACATCTTGACTGGTGATGGACTTACAGCAAGGGCCATTTTGTTTTTTTTAAATAATGTCAAATGTTTGGGTTCCTAAGTTCTGGGTTATGTGTTTTGTGAAGTAGTAGGGGTGTGGTGTACCTCATACCCAGTGGTGGCTGGTGCTCAAAATTTTTGGGGGGGCGCAAAGGAAAAAAAAAAGCAGTCTCACTGTGCCCAAACGCAGCCACTGTGCCATGCTATCAAACGCAGCCACTGTGCCATCACTTTGCACCACTGTGCCAGGCTTTAAATGCAGCCACTGTTCCATCAATTCGCACCACTGTGCCATGCCATTAAACCAGCCACTGTGCCATCAATTGTCACCACTGTTCCATGCCATTAAACCAGCCACTGTGCTATCAATTGTCACCACTGTTCCATGCCATTAAACCAGCCACTGTGCCATCAATTGTCACCACTGTTCCATGCCATTAAACCAGCCACTGTGCCATACATTGTCACCACTGTGCCCATGGTCGCAACTGTGCCAATTGTCCCCACTGTGCCCTGTAAATTGCTCTCTTCCCCTCCCCGCCCGGCACTTATCTTTACTGGAGTCAGGCATCCACGTCCCACGATGTCTTCTCCCGCCCTCAATGACTGACAGTCGTCTCAGCCAATCAGGTTATCGGTAACCAGAACCGGCCAACCTGATTGGCTGAGACGCCTGTCATCTTATCCAAGGGGCGTACAGTCTGTGCACTCCGAGGATAAGCTTCCCGGACCCGAGGGCTGTACTGGGAAAGCCTATCAGAGCTGTTGGCTCTGATAGACATTTCCGTACAGCCAACCAGCTGGCGTTATTCAGATGGCCGGACATGAGCGCCGACTATCTGAATAACAGCGGCATCGGCGATAATAACATAGATTTGTGTAATGCGGATCCGTCCAATCACAAGAAGGGGAGTGTCTATGCATGACGGCGCAAGCTTTACAAGTATTCACAACGGAAGCTTGTAATGCTACGCTACGCTGTAATGCAGGGGATTAACGGCGGTGGCGGCGGCATCATATATACAGATATGGGGGACATACATGGCTGCAATATGGGGGGCGGGGGAAGTATTCTATTTTAGTATCGGGGTATTTGCGGGAGTACAAGTACTCCCGCAAATACTCGGCATCGGTCCCGATACCGATACTAGTATCGGTATCGGGACAACCCTAATTTTCACCCTTTACTCTCGGCTGGGGTTCTTTGTATCCATATAACAGATGTTCTACATGACTAAATCTCACATCAATTTTACTGCAAAATCAAAGGGGCCAAAATATCTCCCCCCTCCCCTCCCCCGAGCAGTAATATATTTCTATCCCCCTTGGTGGGAGTGGAGATGACCCATCTATAAGGATATACAGTACATACACACCCAGCACAAGGCCGTGTTCACACTACCAGATGTTTCTGCAGTTCCTCTGAGCTCCACAAGGTGGTGATCTCACTTATACACAGGACGTCTCTATGGAAGACAGGAAGTGATGTCAGGTACAGACAGGAAGTTCCGGGTGAGAGGTGAGTCGGGAGGAAGTAGAGAGGAGACGTTGCTGGAAGAGGTAGCAGAGGAGGTAATAAGATCTTATCTTCTATTTACACCCAGTAACCCCGTCATGTCCGTCCTCTTCCTCCATAGTCACTGTGACGTCTTTTATCTCCAGCAGATGATGATACACACATATATAGTGTGGAGACCTAGATTAACCCCTTCAGGGTCAGAACATTTCCCCACTTACAGGGCCAGAACATTCTCTTCATATTGGAGATGTGTCACCTTTCCCACCAATCACCTTCTCACCTCATCAGTCTATACTGATGACGTTTACTAGAGATGGGGGTGGGGGGTATGTAGGGGGGATGGGAATGTGTATGTCTTTATTTTATAAGATTTAAATAGGAAGAAAGAGGGAAAAATATAATTTGTAGTGAATGTCCTGAAAACGAATGTCTCCATAATGATCCCAGTCTCAGATCTTCATCCTAAAATGTGATCAGTAAAGTCTACGTAGTACACGGAGATCACAGGAATATGATGTGTCCTGGCAAAGCCTAAAGACAACGTTCATCTATTATTTAGGAGAGGAGGGACGCACCCGGGAGAAATTACTCTGTGTACAGATACCTCACAGAGCGCCCCTCACAGCTCCTTCTACCTATATCCCTCCAATCAGAGAATCCTATGATATCACACTGACCTTACAGCTCCTCCTCCAAATGTCCCTCCAACCAGAGTCAGAGAATCCTATGACATCCCAATGACCTCACAGCTCCTCCCAATGTCCCTCCATCCAGAGTCAGGGAATACTATGACATCACACTGACCTCAAAGCCCCTCCTCCCAATGTCCCTCTCACAAGCAAAAGCAAGATTGTTGGTCCCAGAATTCCTTGCAATAAGCTTTTAACCTACAGCGGGGGGGGGGGGGGGGGCCTGTCTGGGTAAATTATACCCCAAGTGAAGTTTTGATAAAAATGGAGACCTAAATGGTGGTGAGGAGGATTCTGGGAATGTCATTTGATTTCACTTTATGTGTTCAAATCTAGAGTTTTCCTCCTGTGAAGTCTGGAGATCCTATGATAATCACATTGCCTCCTCCTCCCTCCCTGATAGAATAGAGAAATACAAAGGAGATTCTGGAAATAACCAGAGAGATCATCGAGGAGAGGTGAGCGGTGCCGGGAAGGACACCATGATGGACAATCAGCCGCCCCTCACATCACCGGGTAAGAGGAGACTTTATTGTAAAGGAGAGAGCAGTACGGAGGCTCCACCTAGATCCCCCATCATCTGATAAACACATAGAAACAATGGATTCAGTCAGTGTGTGTGTTTCCTACAGATGGATCCAGTAATGGGAACCCACCAGAGAGATGTCCCCGTCCTCTGTATTCCCGGGATTATTCCACACAGGAAGGTCACACCATCCCCCACCATCATCAGGTAGATGAGGAACAATCACTGATGGTATCATTAGGATCTGTACATTATCTGCATTGTTACCATTGATGTCATTTTTATTCTATATTCAGAGTGGAGACCTGAGAGATCCTAAAGTTGAGGTTAAAGAAGAGATAAAAGAGGAGGATGATGAGGATGGGGTGATGGAGGAAGAACACACCATCCCCCACCATCATCAGGTAGATGAGTGACAATTATTGGTGGTTATGATTTATACACAGCATGTTTGTTACAATGAATGTTTTATTATATATTCAGAGTGGAAACCTCGGGGATGATAATATTGATGTTAAAGAAGAGTATAAAGAGGAGGATGAGGAGTATGGAGTGATGGAGGAGTTATCAGAAGGACACAAGGATATGATGGAGCCACCTAATATCAGGAACCCCCCAAAGAGATGTCCCCATTCCACACAGGAAGGTCACACCATCCCTCCTTATTTAAAGGTTGGTTGGACGGAACATCTAGACATGGACTTGTGGGGGGATGTGTGGATTTTATAGATGTGATGTCACAATAATAAAGCTTATATCTTACAGATGATATTCTCTCTCATTCTCTTGGTTTAGAGTGGAGATCCAATCGATATAGAATTTGAGGTGAAATCAGAAGAAGAAGAGAGGTATGTGAGGGATGATCAGCAGTCTATGGAGGAGGATGGAATAACGGGGACATTTATAGAGGAGGACACTCCTACAGAGATCAGCACAGGTGGGTCATTAACACTAAATCCATTCCTCCACCCATACTGCTCACTGATTGGTCCCGAGTAGGGTGGGGACTGGGTGATAATCTTCAAGCTCTGTGCTGCAGACACAATTTATTTGTACTCGGAGCCTCTTGTGGAACTAGGGGAAGGAAACAGAAGAAAGCTGAAAGGTGACCTTGGGTGTGCCGTGGTCAGTATGCCTAAAAGGGGGTAAAAACAAGACATTAGGATGAGTATATAAAGGAGGTTTATTGAAACAATACAAATTATTTGTCCAAATGAACAAATGCTTGAGACATCTCAATGAGTGGCTCCGGAATGTACCTGGAGTAACATGATGACCTCCACCTGCATAACCTTCTAATAATGTGAACCGGGACACCCTGGCACGATGCCACAGAAACGGCCCCAACCCTAAATCAATGACCTGAGCAGGACATGGGATTCAACCCCAGATTCCCTAAGAGGGTGCAACAATACTTTATGAAAAGTGCAGAGGTGAGAGGGGCCCCGTTAACCGTCAAAAGAGTACTAGCCCTGGGTTCCCCTGATAACTGGGCTATGAGTAAAACCGAAACCGGGCACCAACCAGCCTCAATCTTGAAATCCCTGATATCGGTACTGTGACGAGACCCTTGCTCGCTCGGTTCTGCTCTCCCGACACTCCTCTGCTTCTATTGGATCAGATTGCAGATTGCAACATCTGATGGTCCAGTCATCCAAGGTTCCAGGATCCAAACTACAGCTATGTGCCGTTTGGACCCATTAGAACAGACACCAGGCAGGCTGTATGTTCAAACAGGGCTCTTTTAATGGAAGCATTCTGCAGGTTTACATACAGTTTACAAGCTTGTCACCAATTAAAGAACAATGAAATCTCCACCCCCTTTTCCACACACTGGGGCTTCCATACAGAAAGACATTTTGGCACCGATCTATTTAGCATGACTTAATCACTAATTGTAAGAGAATACGTTATCTAGCCAGCTTGGCTCCGCATAGAGAGGAGGTAATTACTACAGTGAAGCAATCAGAACAATAATTAACATGAGCCAATTATCTAATCATGTAGCTTGACGAGGTGACTAGGCGTCTCATCTGCAATTCCCCCACTATACAATACACAATCTCTTAAGGGTAAGCACAGGTCTTATTCACACACACAATAGATCAATTAACCTTTAGGAATAGAAAGCTGGCTGGTGGTGCATTAGCATACCTAAGAAGAGGTTTAGGAACCAGGCTGATTCAGTTTGTTCCAATCCACATCTTTAGACAGACAGAAGATATTTACACCTGATAATATCCCAAAACATCCTGCAATATGTACTATCCACAATGTCTCATCTTCTGCAATACATGAATTATGATTTATTAGCCACCCTCTTCTGTGTAACAGCAGTCAAGTAGAGACACTTTAGTATCCCAATGTCCATGACAGGTACCAGCCCCAGTTTGCTGCATTTTACATGCCTCTAGGTGTAACACGAAATGGTCAGGGTACCTGATCGACTGACTAATCAGTGTACAGGAATTATCTCCCGTACAAGTGAACTCCCCCACTCTAAGGAAACCATACAAGGCTAAATAGCCGCCTTCAGCACCAGGTTAGGTAGCTGCCCAAAAGGAGACCTAGACAAAATATCCGACATGGCCCAGAAGATGTGCCCTGCGATAGGCAGCCTGTTAGTAGGGCTTGGGGGGTTGCTCTTCTGAATACCCCCGAGGATAGCTTTAACAGAATGAGCTGCAAACAATGACTGCCTACCGGGATGAAGTAGAGAAATAAAATGTTGGCTACCTGCCAAATACCCCTTGATGGTATTGTGGGACAATTTCAGTTGAAAATGACAGTAGGCCATGTCATGGACCATGAAATACTGAAGTGTTTCTACATGAAATCCTAATTCATGTATTACAGATTTTATTCTGAACCCCAGCCAGGTCAACAGACTCATAAGTGATACTTATTGTCCATTGTGTGATACCCCTATTTAAAGCCTTTCTATTATCAGGTATAAATGACTTCTGCCCTGTCTCTGGTCTCCAGACAGTTCCATTGTTCTGTGGCTGGCTATTGTGTACATTGATTGACCCCCTGGGGCTTTTGTCTGAATACACATTACAGGCTTCTAGCCACACATATTCAGGCTATTCAAGCATTGGGACCAATCTCTGCTGAGACATTTTCAAGTCCTCATTTGCATGGTTTAAGAGGACCAGAGTGAAGACTGCATACTTTACAATGGACCAATAAGAAGGCGGTTGTTAGGGGCGGGATGTTCCAAATCCTGTATAAAGTGTGCTGTGTACTTTCAATAAAGTGTGTGCTGTTACATTCAGCATTAAGCCATGGCTCATGTGTGGATTATTCAGCGATTCCAGGGATATTCCTATTGGGTGATTTCTTTTATGGGAGAAGAAGGGAATGGATGGCGGAGATATGTTCGACTACCGTCACAAATGGTTGGCAGCAGCGCGATTTTCCCTTCTACTTTCCTTTACACCAGGATTCCAAGCAGACACTGGGAACAGTGAATGGAAGACTGGTACATCCGGCTTAAAAGAAATACACTGAAAGAACTAATGGAAGTTTGTGGAAGGATTGCTAGCAACAAAACCGAGCGTGTCATCATAGCAGAATTAATGGAGCTAGACCAGGAGAACTCGGTTGCAGCAAGGCCAGCAGTACAAGAGATGGAGACACCAGTGATTCAGGATGAGGAATCACCAGCCAACAAGCTAATAAGAGAGAAATTAGCATGGTTCGGTCCGAACCCAACGGCGGATGTGGTGCTGAAAGTGATGACCCTGTTAGCGGAGGAGGCTAAACAAATAAGAGACGTAGAGCTACAGTTAAAACTGGCAGCAGTCCAACAAGCAGCCGCACATTCTCCAAACAGTGAGTACAGCACAGCACAGCAGACACAAGGAAGATTCCGTTTAGCGCTTTTGAAGCTTTTGATGAGAAAGAACGAGAGCGGCAACATTAGCTGAGAATTGCAGAAATACGATGATCGGTGACAATGCCTAAAGAAGCAGCACCAAATGAAAGACGAGGAGAGGTACAGATACCAGTAACCATGGAAGAGGAATTCAGAAGAAGGTTACAAGAGATGCGGATACAGCACACAGGACCAGAATCAGAGGAGGTCCTGCTGGGATGGGCGGATGTGATTCGGTGCCAACTCTGGAAGGAAGCGCTAGCTCTCGAGCAGCAACACCAAGGAGAGGTTCTGCCCTACATCTATGCAAGGTACTGGCCGCAGTATGACGTACGAATGCCGTTGTTGGGGGAACAACCGAAGCAGGAGTGGATAGCGGAATTAAACAGGCTGATCCGGGCAGAGATGCAGCTGGATGAGAGCTACAGAGCCCTCCGGTGGTATGTAGCCCACGAGTGCCTGTGGTCAGCGGATGACAGCCCCACAGAAGGCTATGACTATGATGGCCTGGGATTGTTGTATTGGAGGATGTCTAGTGATGCCGACTTTGGGGATGATCGGGAGTGGCGCTTGGAGGACATAATGGAGCACACAGAGAAAAAAATTGAATATCTCGGAAGCGCACTGGCTACAGGAAGATTTGGAATTTCTGGCCGCTCGGGAATGGGACCTGGAGATCGCCTACAAACAGCTGCTAGACTCTGCTCAGCGCCAGGGCCGGGCTCCCTTTGCCTGGGACTATCAGGAAATACCAGTGGACAATGCTGAAATCCTGGCTGAAGAATCGTCCATGTGGCAGGGTAACAGTGTGCTTTTCCAACCTGCCCCTGCAGCTATGGTTCAGGAGGTTATATGGCGGATGCAGCAAGTGCCGACTGACCTTGATGATCCCGTTTCTGCATGGGACGATCTTGAATGGAGGAATGTGACTGTCCAGCAGTATGCCAGTGAATCGGCAGTGGAAAATCTGGAGATTGCCATTCCCAAAGCTGAAGTTCTGACCGCAGGGCCGAGCTCTGCTAACCTCTGCTCAGTACCTAGAGCATCTTCTGGGTTACATGGACAGGAGATGGTGAACCTCTATCCCCAGACACCAGTTGCAGAGATAGGGGATTTAATAGATTTTTCTGCTGAGGAAAAACAACCTGATGGGCCTCCAGCAGAAGAGCTGGGATCAGGGCCAAACGTCACTGTGCTCTGCCCAGCACCAAGAGCAGTATTTGTGGAGTTACACGGAACTTCCCCAGCTATAGCGCTGGTCACCGGACAGAGGGTTCAAGACCTCTGCCCCACCCCTGTGGCAGTTTTGGAGGCTCAGGGTGAGAAGATGGCGATCACTTTCCAGCCACAGATTACAGAATGTATGGACTATTCAGAGGATGTTATGGATTATGCACCCCCAGCAGAAGTGCTGGCAACAGGGCAGAGTGCCAGCCATCTCTGCCCAGCACTGGGACCAACTGTGGAGTTCCAGGGAGCCGGGGCGGTTGGCCCCCCCTCCCCAGCAACCAGCTGAGGTGGTAAAGCTCTTACTCCCAGCGGAATCACTGGCAGCAGGACAGAATGCTACGGGCGGCTGCACCCCACAACAGCTTGAGCGTATATCGGTGGATGGGACTATGGTCTCCACTCACAGCAAGCCAGCGGAAGAGCTGGCAACAGAGCAGAGTGCCTGGGCCTCTGCTGTCACCTAACAGAAGAAGGGGTTCCTGGGGTAGTGGATGGGACTTCAGTCTCCACTGGCACAACCCCAGAAAATGGTACAGGACTGAAACAGGAGGATGTCGGCTTTGCTTTGCAAGCACTGGGGGATTTTCACCTCACACCAGTGGATGGGACTTCAGTCTCCACTGGTATACCCCATAAATGATGGCCAGTTGGCCCAGATCCCCAACAGCATGATGGACTGAGCCCAGCCACCCTGTCATCTCTCCAGCGGCTGAAAGGACTCCAGGGAGAAGGGCTAGTCCAGGCCTCTCCCCAGCGGCAGACGTGTTCCCTGAGAGAGGCAGAGGATGGCGGGGTGAGTAATGCTCGGTTTGGAGCAAGTGATTTGGGGTACGGTATGGATACCGGCATTGGGGGACTGGAACTACTGACTAAATTCAGAGACAACCCATCTGGTGTCTCCTACTGGGTTAGTCCCCTGCCAAAAGGGGAGATGTGTGACAGGCCTAGCCGGGACAGGGGCTTTTGGAGAGGACTGAATGCGAGCCTCTTGCCGTCCGATTATGGGCCAGGGCCTCAAACCAGGAAGGCGGATGGGTTATCCTGGCAGACAGTCCTGGAAAAGACTGCTCTGGTTAATGCTCCGGTGTTGATTACCCCAGATCCTAAAAGATTTATTGTTCACACAGACGCTTCAATGTTTGGACTGGGGGCAGTACTAAGCCAGATCGGGGAGGATGGAGGAGAGCACCCGGTGGCATACCTGAGTCGGAAGCTGTTGCCAAGGGAGGTCAGTTACGCCACCATTGAAAAAGAGTGTTTGGCCTTGATATGGGCCCTCAAAAAGCGCACACCTTACCTTTATGGCCGAGCTTTCACTCTCATCACCGATCACAACCCCTTGGTGTGGCTTAAACGGGTTTCAGGGGACAACGCCCGTTTGCTACGCTGGAGCTTGGCCTTACAGCCCTATGACTTTACGATTCATTACCGCCCAGGCAAGCAAAACGGGAATGCCGATGGATTGTCACGCCAAACGGAGTTAACCTCGGACTAAAAGCTCTGAACCCATCAACCCTACTGGACCAGGAAAGGTCCAACCGAGTTGCCGGAGCAGGGAGAAAAGGGGGGGCCATTGTGAAGGACTTTCATGCAATTGCCTATATACTTCAGTGTAATTCTCTCCCTGCTCATTTTAATGTCTGTGTGTTATGGGGTCTGCCTCTAGCCCTGGATAATTGGATTACTTTCCCCTTTGTAGAGGCATCTGTAAAACCTGTTTAAACCAGATTGCCATGCTGCCAGTAAGGGACAATGACCTTTCAATGCTAAGTGGCTTGTGAAATACCTTTCCATTGTGTTCTGCAGATGAATAGCCGTGTCAGAGACGAGACGCCTAGCCACCCGACCCCCTGGGGGCTTCTGTCTCAACACACATATTCAGGCTATTCAAGCTTTGGGACCAATCTCTGCTGTGTAATTTTCAAGTCCTCATTTGCATGGTTTAAGAGGACCTGAGTGTAGACTGCATACTTTACAATGGACCAATAGGAAAGCGGTTGTTGGGGGCGGGATGTTCCAAATCCTGTATAAAGTGTGCTGTATACTTTCAATAAAGTGTGTCCTGTTTACATTCAGCATTAAGCCTTGGCTCATGTATGGATTATTCGGCGATTCCAGGGATATTCCTAGTCGTGGAATATTGGGTGATTTCTTTTATGGGAGAAGAAGGGAATGCTTGACGGGGATATGTTCTACTACCGTCACAATGTTCTCCGCTGATTACCTCAGCTTCATAAACTGTGTATGACCTGAGATCAGCGGTGAGAATCGGGGTCGCCGTTAATCTCACTTTCATGAAAGGACACCATAGTCTGAACACGGCCTTGTGCTGTGTGTACATGTACTGTACAGAGGCGGCTCTCTAATTAGGCAAGTTAAGTGGTCACCTATAGGGGCCTTGCGGCCACCAAATTCGTGTACCATATGTGTGGGAGAAAATGTCGCCTGGTTGGTGACCCTGGGCCGGACTGGCTGTAGGAAATTCCGGGGTCAAATGTCCTAACAAGAACCGTCTTCTCCCAAGCTCCCCTTTCACTCACTGCCCCACCCACCACACACTCTGCCAATCAGATGTTACATCACAACAGGGCTCTGCAGCCCTGTATCCAATGAGGGTGCAGCTGAGATCTCGTGTGTGCCTGGCACTCTGTACTGTGTATGCAGCGAGTGCTCAGCGGAACATGAAGATGCCGAGAGGAGACCAGAGATGTCAGGGGTGGTGTGCCTACAAGTGGACACAGGTGAATGTCTGCACAGTCTCTGACCATCTCCTGTATCATGTCTGAACAGTCTCTGACCATCTCCTGTATCATGTCCGCACAGTCTCTGGCCATCTCTTGTATCATGTCTCCACAGTCTCTAGCCATCTCTTGTATCATGTCTGCAGTCTCTGACCATCTCTTGTATCACGTCTGCACAGTCTCTGGCCATCTTTTGTATCATGTCTGCACAGTCTCTGGCCATCTCTTGTATCATGTCTGCACAGCCTCTAGCCATCTCTTGTATCATGTCTGCACAGTCTCTGACCATCTCTTGTATCATGTCTGCACAGTCTCTGACCATCTTCTGTATAATGTCTGCAGTCTCTGGGAGGAGTCAAGAGTGGGAGTGCTGCCAGGACAGGGGTCACGTTAGGAGTCAGACGTGTGAGAAGAATATAGGAGCCACCAAGCTGAAGTCCGGAGAGGACCATCTGACTGAGCCCTGCACGGTGCACCTGAGAGGAGGCCAGATGGAGGGGGATCAGTGAGGTAAGGGTGGAGTGAATACAGTAAGGAAACAGAGCATTGCTATAAAGGTTCCCCCTGTCTCTAAGTAACATCTGACATCAATGATCTGTAAGGGGGGCAGTCTTCCCACCATGATGATGTAAGAAAGTCCCTTTTCACTGACCACTGTAACCTGACTGCCCAGGGAAGGGTGGGGGTGGGGAATGACCATGCCTCCTCCTGAACCATACCAAACCACATACCCTCAACATGGGTTGAGAATCTTGCCAAGTCTGTATATCTGTCTGCAGAACACAGGGGAGATATTGGAACTCAAATTCATGGTCACCTGGAAATAATAAAAAGGAGAAAGTCCATCCAAACTGTGAGATTGGTCAGAGACTAATTGGTATCATTCTGGGCATTGCCAGACTAGGTCTTGGTGACAGAGTGAAGGGTGATGCTGCTCATACTATATGTGACCCTCATCTACATCATGGACATCTTCTTCAGCTTCTTAGTAAATAGGATAGAAATCTTCACAATCCTATAGAAGAGGTTGGGGGAACATCAAGGTCATCAGTATTCCCTAATGGGGGGAGCAGCGTTGTTTTTAGGGTGAGATGAGGTGGACAGTGTGAACATACTCATACTGATGGCCTTGATGTTCCTTATTGGGTAACCGCAACCTATCTCCCCTGGTTTTCTATATATACCATTAATGTTTTTTGGTAAGTTTACTAAGCACATTGTCTTACCCATCTATTGATGGGCATATGATGAGCTACAATATGTTGTTTATCTTGTTGGTTTACTGTAATTTCTGTTTTATCTGTGCAGTTTATTTCTCCGTGCTCCCGATAAAGTGGGTAAAACCACGAAACTTGTAGAGCAATTCAAAGGGAAATCGCATGAATGTCAAGACTTGAATAAAAACTACTCAACAATACACAAAGCAGTTTTCTCCTGGGTTGGATCAACCCCCCTATCTGCCCTGTATTGGTTATTATAGTAGAAATTTATTGTTATGTTTTCTTTCTTGACATTGTTATCACTGTATAATCACAGTTTGTCGTTGCTTTTAATATACAGGACACATCAATATGTGTGGTGTTGATGTACTGGAGTTATTTATGTATTTTTATATAAATTAAATTTACTTTTTTCAATTTTCTATAACTGGTGCCTACAAAGTCGACATGGAGAAGAAGACTCCGGTCAGTCTCTGGATCTCCATCATTGGAAACATGGTGAGACAACAAATACAGCGGGATGGTGGAGGAGATGTTGGTGTCGGTGTGGAAATGGACAGAACACGGGATGATGACACTGAAAGAACAATACGGCTTCATTCTACGATATGTCAAGGAGAGAACCGTACAGGAGAGACTTTTCTCTATAATGTCAGTAGAAGACCCTGACCCCTGTATATGATATACTCCTGACCTCTGTATATGATATACTCCTGACCCCTGTATAGGATATACTCCTGACCCCTGTATATGATATACTCCTGACCTCTGTATATGATATACTCCTGACCCCTGTATATGATATACTCCTGACCCCTGTATAGGATATACTCCTGACCACTGCATATGATATACTCCCGATCACTGCACTAGGCCCAATATTCAGGGATACCTTCAACCTGATGACCTGTGAAGACATTTAACCCCTTCCCACCCAGCCTATAGCAAAATGACGGCCAGGAAGTGGTTCAGTTATCCTGATTGGGCGTCATATAATGTCCAGCAGGACAATCAGTGATCATCGCCCTAGGGGTTTCGCAGCGTGGTGTTCTCTTGTGGTGTGTCAGTCTGACACACCGCAACACCGATCTCGATAAAGAGCCTCTGACGGAGGCTCTTTACCACATGATCAGCTGTGTCCAATCGCGGCTGATCACTGCGTAAACAGGAAGAGCCCTTTATTGACTTTTTCTCACTCGCATCTGACAGACGAGAGTAGAGGAGTGGCGATCAGCTGCTCTCCTGACAGGGGGGGTCTGTGCTGATTGTTCATCAGCGCAGCCCCCCACGGTTGCCCACCCAGGACCACCAGGGATGATGCCAGTACCACCAGAAATGCCCAAAAAGGACTTCCACCAGGTATGCCACCCTGGACCACCAGGGATATGCCAATCAGTGCCCTTCAGCAATGCCTGCCAGTGCCATCAGTGATGCATATCAGTGCCACTCATATATACCCATCAGTGCAGCCTTTCTGTGCCCATCAGTGTTGCCTATAAGTGCCACCTGTCACTGCCATCTATGAGCGTCCACAAGTGTTGCCTTTCAGTGCCACCTCATGCGTGCCGCTGTATCAGTGAAGGAGAAAACTTACTCATTTACAAAATTTTATAACAGAAACAAAGAAAAATGTTTTGTTATTAATTCGTTCAGTTCCATTCGTTTAGATGCGGCATTCGTTATTTCGGGTAACTCGTAACTTTGGATAAATTTGCATTCATTACGTTCACTAACAGCTAAATTACGATAATTTGTTAGTTATTTTTTGGATTTTAAATTTCCGGAATTTCAAATTTATTCAAATGAATGAATGTCGATCATAACTAATGACCCGAAAAAGGAAGAAACAAATGAGTGGGAAAACAAAAAAATGTTGGGTGAGCGCACATGTCTACAGCTTAGTAGATGATAAATTAGACAGATAACGGAGAAGCCGCAGATGTCACTCGCTAACAAGCTTTTACATGTTTTACCAAGTTCCAAGGAATGTCTATACAAGAGGAAATATATATGTTGTAAACGCCTAGAAGAGGCCACTTGGCATCCTGGCGTGAGTCGCTCCTTTCCCTGGTGAAATAAAAGCTTTGTTTTCCTGGAGTCCGTGTCCGGAGTCCATTCCTGGTTTCCCAGAACTCAAAGAGCCGTTTTGCTGCAACATTTATCTGGTGCATTGGCCGGGAAACCAGGTGTGACTGCTGTGACAGGTGACAACACCACCAGCAATTCTTCTCATTCCACCCACACACACAACCTGTCATTTCTCTTCAATACATTTTTTTATTATAATTTTTACTTTTAAACAGATTACAGTCATAGAATCAGGAAATAGTAAAAAGGTAGAAATGCGATTGGTCAGGAAAATGACTTGTCTGGAATGTGGAGGCGGAGTCATACAATACACAACGTGTTACATTATTATAACAAAGTATTGTAGAAAATATCACACCATAGAAAATGGAGGAAAAGGAGAAAATAAACCCGGATATTAAGGGGGAATTTGTGTACGAGGAACACCTTAACAATCACCACCATTTTATTCTCCAGGGCCTCTGCTATCAGATAATATATGTTTGGGGGTTTTATCTAATCTTCAGGCCCAAAATAATGTAAAAACATCTCTGACTGTGAAAGGGTTTAATGTGAGCTAGATGGGATCACTCTGCTGTGCTCACACATTAGAGCTCCCCCTAGCTGCAGCCTGGTAATAACATTGCTAGGAGGTCTATTCATTTATCTGCTCCATACTTCCCATCTTTATATAAACGTCTCCTGACATTTAGGGGTCTATTCATAAAATATGTGCATAGCAATTCCCCCGGGGAAAGTCCATGTACATTCCTTCTGTGTGAATGGGGGAAAGATGAATGTTATTAGGATATTTGCTGTGCTGGTCGAACGGTTTCCATTCATTTACAATGGAAATGATTGCATTTGGCCACTAGATGGAGATCATTTCTATGGTACTTAGCGCCATCTAATGGCCAAATGTGGTATTTTCTGTTTTACGTCAATGGTCGGTATTAAAACCACAGAGGCAGATTTTTGCCACTAGATGGAGCCGATGATCCAATATTTGTCATGATTGGAGGAACGCATGTCACAATCATTAGAATGAAGGAAACCAAGGAGCCAGAGTATGGAGGAAGAATGGAGGAAAGCAAGGAGCCAGAGTATGGAGGAAGAATGGAGGAAAGCAAGGAGCCAGAGTATGAGGGAAAAATGGAGGAAACCAAGGAGCCAGAGTATGGAGGAAGAATGGAGGAAACCAAAGAGGGGGAGTATGAATGAAACCTAAGGAGCCGGAGTATGGAGAAAGAATGGAGGAAACCAAGGAGCTGGAGTCTGGAGGAAGAATGGAGGAAACCAAGGAGCCAAAATATGGAGGGAGAATGGAGGAAACCAAGGAGCCGGAGTATGGAGGAAGAATGGAGGAAACCAAGGAGCTGGAGTCTGGAGGAAGAATGGAGGAAACCAAGGAGCCGGAGTATGGAGGAAGAATGGAGGAAACCAAGGAGCTGGAGTCTGGAGGAAGAATGGAGGAAACCAAGGAGCCGGAGTATGAAGAAAGCCAAGGAGCCGGAGTATGGAGAACGAATGAAGGAAACCAAGGAGCCAGAGTATGGAGTAAGAATGGAGAAAATCAAGGATCCGGAGTATGGAGGAAACCAATGAGCTGGAGTCTGGAGGAAGAATGGAGGAAACCAAGCAGCCGGAGTATGGAGGAAACCAAGCAGCCAGAGTCTGGAGGAAGAATGGAGGAAACCAAGGAGTCGGAGTCTGGAGGAAGAATGGAGGAAACCAAGGAGCCGGAGTCTGGAGGAAGAATGGAGGAAACCAAGGAGCCGGAGTCTGAGGAAGAATGGAGGAAACCAAGGAGCCGGAGTCTGGAGGAAGAATGGAGAAAACCAAGGAGCCGGAGTCTGGAGGAAGAATGGAGGAAACCAAGGAGCCGGAGTCTGGAGGAAGAATGGAGGAAACCAAGGAGCCGGAGTATGGAGGAAGAATGGAGGAAACAGAGAAGCCGGAGTCTGGAGGAAACCAAGGAGCTGGAGTATGGAGGAAACCAAGGAGCCAGAATATGAAGGAAGAATGGAGAAAACCAAGGAGCCAGAGTCTGGAGAAAAACAAGGAGCAGGATTTTGGAGGAAACCAAGGAGCCGGAGTATGGAGGAAGAATGGAGAGGCACACACTGCATTGATGCATTCACACAATTTCAGAGTAACCATGAGATAAAACAAAGTTCAGGAATATTCCTTTATCACCATTTGCAAATCATAGTACACTACAAACTGTATGATTGTTTGAAGAAAAATGCACCTGCACCAGGGTAAGTGTAAAGGAGGAAGGGCAAGCAGTAAAAATGAAACTGAAACCTTCTAAGCAGCTTATAAACCTTGTGATCTTTCTGCACACAACTAGAAGTGCTTTATTCCTCCCTTGAGGAGCAAAATGGCAGCAGGCGGTAAAAGGGACCCAGTCTGGGAATATTTCCTAACCCGACAGCTTATTATTCTAAATGGGAAACCTTCATTTTGTTTGCAAACAATAAAGATTCTAACTACCAGCAAGAAGGAGTCCTTACATTTAAAGAGCACCTGTCATTTCAGATCCATCATTAGCGGGCATCCACTCACCCGCTGCCAGCACATCCCTCATCTTGTAGTGTCACTGCCGCATCACCAGCCGTCCCATTAAAGTGAATGGTACCGTCGGTGAGCCAACAGCAGGTCAGAGGAGGAGCCTCTGTGGGACAGAGATGACAGTCGCTCTTTAAAAATTATTGATTTGAATCAAGCCTTTTTACTAGTGATTTAAATCAAATCCAGTATGCCAGGGGCCCCTGTGTACGCAGAGCAGCGTGGCTGTCAGGGGCCCCTGTGCACGCAACACAGCATAGATGTCAGGGCCCCTGTGTACACAACACAGCATGGATGTCAGGGGCCCCTGTGCACGCAACACAGCATAGATGTCAGGGGCCCCTGTGTACACAACACAGCATGGCTGTCAGGGACCCCCGGGGAACACAGCACAGCATGGATGTCAGGGGCCCCTGTGCACACAACACAGCATAGATGTCAGGGGCCCCTGTGCACACAACACAGCATAGATGTCAGGGCCCCTGTGTACACAGCACAGCATAGATGTCAGGGCCCCTGTGTACACAACACAGCATAGATGTCAGGGGCCCCTGTACACACAACACAGCATGGATGTCAGGGGCCCCTGTGCACACAACACAGCATGGATGTCAGGGACCCCCGGGGAACACAACACAGCATGGATGTCAGGGGCCCCTGTGCACACAACACAGCATAGATGTCAGGGCCCCTGTGTACACAACACAGCATGGATGTCAGGGGCCCCTGTGCACACAACACAGCATAGATGTCAGGGCCCCTGTGTACACAACACAGCATGGATGTCAGGGGCCCCTGTGCACACAACACAGCATGGATTTCAGGGGCCCCTGTGCACACAACACAGCATAGATGTCAGGGCCCCTGTGTACACAACACAGCATGGATGTCAGGGGCCCCTGTGCACACAACACAGCATGGATGTCAGGGGCCCCTGTGCACACAACACAGCATGGATGTCAGGGGCCCCTGTGCACACAACACAGCATGGATGTCAGGGGCCCCTGTGTACATGGATGACAGTGCTCTCAGTAGAAGTATTCTGTCTGCACTTACAGAGTATGTCTGCACACATTCACCATCAGTTTTAGGGAGGGGTTGCGATATTTGGTGGTCTTACACCTCGGGCAGCCTTGGCATCTGCACTGCAAACTGTGTCCCTGGGAACCCGGCAGAAAGATCTTGGTCCCCCCCCCCACTGGTGGGATTTCCTCACTCACCTCCACACAGTGTTCTCAGATGATTTTGATCCAGATATCTGCATACTGCATAGTACACGGGGCGTGGTGGTGGCCAGCTCTTCTCTTATCTTCTTCGCAGCTCCGCTCGGGTCGTGCAAAGAACGGAGCTGCCGACGTGACGTCACTTCCAGTTTCCGTCTGTAAGACGAAACCCAGAAGGAACAGCTATAGCAATGCTCCCAGCGCCCATAGTGGATCCAAGGGACGCACAAGGAGCTAATCGGCGCTTTGCAATGCGCCACAAGGCGGGTAAAAAGCCCGCAAATGAAGCGCCATGTCTGCAATCGCATGATTGCATTGACGTGGCGATTCCTAGGGCACTGGTGTCTGGCACCTAAGTTGAATTTTTTTTTGCCTACAGGAGGGGGGCGGCGCTCGGGTGCCCCCTATGGACGGGACGCCACTGCCCCCATGTGTAATCTCTGATGGTTGGAAAGACTGGACTTCTGTGAAAAACATTTCCCACACTCAGGACAGGAAAAAGGCTTCTCCCCCGTGTGAGATCTCTGATGTGTGGAAAGACTAAACTTATCCGCAAAACATTTTCCACACTCAGAACAGAAAAAAGGTTTCTCTCCCGTGTGTGATCTCTGATGTTTGGAAAGACTGGACTTCTCTGAAAAACATTTCCCGCACTCAGAACAGGAAAAAGGATTCTCCCCTGTGTGTGATCTCTGATGTGTGGAAAGCTTGGACTTCTGTGAAAAACATTTCCCGCACTCAGGACAGGAAAAAGGCTTCTCCCCTGTGTGAGATCTCTGATGTCTGGAAAAACTGGACTTATCTGAAAAACATTTTCCGCACTCAGAACAGGAAAAAGGCTTCTCCCCCGTGTGTAATCTCTGATGTGTGGAAAGACTGGACTTATCTGAAAAACATTTCCCGCACTCAGAACAGGAAAAAGGCCATTCCCCCGTGTGAGATCTCTGATGTCTGGAAAGACAGGACTTCATTGAAAAACATTTTCCGCACTCAGTACAGAAATACGGCTTCTCCCCCGTGTGAGATCTCCGATGTGTGTAAAGATGGGGCTTCTGTGAAAAACATTTCCCGCACTCAGAACAGGAAAAAGGCTTCTCCCCCGTGTGAGATCTCTGATGTCTGGAAAGACTGTATTTCTGTGAAAAACATTTCCTGCACACAGAACAAGAATACGGCTTCTCATCTGTGTGAGATTTTATATGCGTATAAAGACTGCTTTTGAAACTGAAACACTCCCCGCACTCAGCACAGAAAAACGTCTTATCTGTTGGAAGGACGGCACCGTCCCACACAGTCTGAGGTTCCTCAGGATAAGAGGAATACGATGGTCCGGCACCGCCCCGCACAGTCTGAGGTTCCTCAGGATAAGAGGAATACAATGGTCCGGCACCATCCCGCACAGTCTGAGGTTCCTCAGGATAAGAGGAATACGATGGTCCGGCACCATCCCGCACAGTCTGAGGTTCCTCAGGATAAGAGGAATACGATGGTCCGGCACCATCCCGCACAGTCTGAGGTTCCTCAGGATAAGAGGAATACGATGGTCCGGCACTGTCCCGCACAGTCTGAGGTTCCTCAGGATAAGAGGAATACGATGGTCCGGCACCGTCCCGCACAGTCTGAGGTTCCTCAGGATAAGAGGAATACGATGGTCCATCTACACTGTATGGTGCCGGATGGACATTTGAGGTAGTCGGGTTTTCTCCTGGACTATACTGTGTGATGTCCTCATCTTCTACTTTACAGTCTGGAAACAAAGTGAGACAATCCTCTGAGGTTTTCCTCATCTCCCGTCCATCTACTAAAATAGAAATACAAAGATTATTACTAGACATGAGCTGATTGGTTCCCCTAAACCAGGACTCCGCCCACATCAGGCAGCTTTGTCTCTGAGGATCTTACAATTCCCCCCTCAAGGTAACTAGTAAATGGCTCCTCTGATCTCCTACCAGATCATTTCTTTATTCATGGACCTTAGTCAGAGAGTGAGGAAACAATGAGAACTGTCTTTTATAGGAGTGACGGGGAGATTATAGGATGAGTGTCAGGAGTATGTAGTGTACAACATAGAGTATATTGTGCAGGGGTCAAGAGTGTGTAATGTACAACAGAGTATATAGTGCAGGGTTCAGGAGTATGTAATGTACAACATAGATGTATATAGGGCAGGGGTCAGGAGTATGTAATGTACAACATACAGTATATAGTGCAGGGGTCAGGAGTATGTAATGTACAACATACAGTATATAGTGCAGGGGTCAGGAGTATGTAATGAACATGTAGCATCCTGGTGTTTAGGAAGGGTGGCTAATAAATTGAGTTCACCAGGTGGTAGTTATTCTGGCTTATTGTTAGGAGATCTACTGATTCCTCTCTAACTTTGGATTTCTGCACCTTTTCTCTTCTGTCACTGGGTGGAATTAGATAGACAAGGGTGTAGCAAGATCGGATTATAAATGGATGGGGTGCCTCAGACAATTGGCAGGGGTTTCTTTGGTCCCTTGGCCTTCTGGGAGAGCCTATTTATTTGAGTAGATTTAGGTGATCGAGGTTCTGTGCCACCTGGACGGCTGCCTGGGTGGGCATGTGTTATGTCGCCTGGCTTGCTTGGCCGGAAGCCTGAGGCCTATCCTGAAGCAAGAGAATCAGCACAGGGCTGGGACTGCAGGAGCATCAGTAAGTGCCAAGCCGGGGGCCCAGTAGGATAACGGAGGTGAAACTAGAAAAATATACAGCGGTTAGCTGTAGAAACGCTCAGGAGATTCAGTGGCCACTGAATCTGGAAGTTCAGCGAGTAGGAAGGAGCCTAACACCTCCCGGTTCGGTTCACGGCTGAACAAGTGAATGAACTGAACGTTTCTGCGAACATTCGAACACTGTTAAAGTTTATGGGGCCCGAATGTGAAAAATCTAAAGTGCCCGCAGACTCTATATACTCTGAACAGCAGTATACAGGCGGTCCCCGGGTTACAAACAAGACAGGGAATGGAGGTTTGTTCTTAAGTTGAATCTGTTTGTAATTTGGAACTCGTACATTTTGTAAGTGTAGCTCCAGCCCAAAAAAAAAAAATTTTAAGCTTTTTGGAAAACATAGGGAAGGGTTATGACCCCTGTAACATTTGTTTTTCTGTCTGTGCCCCGTGTTCAGAAGATGTCACCTCACTTTCTGTCCCAATGACAATTGGATTTAGAAAATTTTGGGTTATTAGGGAAACAAGGATTGGTGATAAAGCATCAGTGGAGAGGAGACACCTTTTTCCCATATCAACTCTTACAGGAGAGAATTGAGATTTCCTCTCACTTCCTGTTGTCTCCCTCCATTTGTAAGTCGGATATGTCAGAAGGCTGGCCGGAGGCCGGCCTGTATTTGTGGGAGGAGTCTGAGAGTACTTAAGACTCCCTCCCTGTCGGTGCTGGGTCGGCGTAGGGTTCTGGGTTGGGGGGGCGCGGCCGATGCATGTCACTTCCGGCTTCCTGGAGAGGGCGGTCAGCAGCAGCTGTCTCAGGTGTTTTCCACCCACGCTGCGAGGGTCTGATGCAGCGGTATTTCTCCCTCCAGCGTGGAGGGAGCCGCCCGCCGCTTTCCCCGGTGTACACGCCGGGGGGAGGCCCGTCAGCTGTACTTCTCCCTCCTGCTGGAGGGAGCCGCCTGCTGCTTCCCCCGGTGTTCACGCCGGGGGGGGGGAATGCCCGCCCACTATGTTTCTTCCTCCAGCAGCGGCATGGGGGGGGGGGCTGTATGAGGAGCGGTTCATGCATGGGTCTTGCTGGGGGGGTGTCTGCCATTTTTTTCCAGGGGTCGCATGCTGGCTACTTGGGGGGGGGGGGCTGCCCTCCCGCATCTCTGGGGTCATGCTAGCGGCATTGGGGGGGGGCTGCTGTCTACCTTTTACTGAGGTCAGGGGAGTTCTGCCCCTGTGTTTGTGTCATAGCGTTTCTGCCCCTGCGTTTCTGTCATAGCGTTTCTGCCCCTGCGTTTCTGTCATAGCGTTTTTCTGCCCCATGGTTTCTGTCATAGCGTTTTCTGCCCCTACTTTTCTGTCATAGCGTTTTTTCGGCCCCATGGTTTCCGTCATAGCGTTTCTGTCCTCAGGTTTCTGGCATAGCGTTTTTCTGGCCCCAGGTTTTCTGTCATAGCGTTTCTGCCCCACGTTTCTGTCATAGCGTTTCTGCCCCACGTTTTCTGTCATAGCGTTTCTGCCCCACGTTTTCTGTCATAGCGTTTCTGCCCCACGTTTTCTGTCATAGCGTTTCTGCCCCCGTTTTCCAGCGTTGCTGCCCCACGTTTTCTGTCATAGCGTTGTTTCTGCCCCACGTTTTTCTGTTTCTGCCCCACGTTGTCTGTCATAGCGTTTCTGCCCCACGTTGTCTGTCATAGCGTTTCTGCCCCAGGTTTTCTGTCATAGCGTTTCTGCCCCAGGTTTTCTGTCATAGCGTTTCTGCCCCAGGTTTTCTGTCATAGCGTTTCTGCCCCAGGTTTTCTGTCATAGCGTTTCTGCCCCAGGTTTTCTGTCATAGCGTTTCTGCCCCAGGTTTTCTGTCATAGCGTTTCTGCCCCAGGTTTTCTGTCATAGCGTTTCTGCCCCAGGTTTTCTGTCAGCGTTTCTACGTTTTCTGCGTTTCTGCCCCAGGTTTTCTGTCATAGCGTTTCTGCCCCAGGTTTTCGGTCTGTTTCATGCCCCAGCGTTTCTGCCCCAGGTTTTCTGTCATAGCGTTTCTGCCCCACGTTTTCTGTCATAGCGTTTCTGCCCCACGTTTCTGTCATAGCGTTTCTGCCCCACGTTTTCTGTCGTTTTCAGGTTTTGTCATAGCGTTTCTGCCCCACAGGTTTTCTGTCATGCCCCAGGTTTCTGCCCCAGCGTTTCTGCCCCGTTTTCTGTCATAGCGTTTCTGCCCCACGTTTTCTGTCAGCTTTTCTACGTTTTCTGCGTTTCTGCCCCACGTTTTCTGTCATAGCGTTTCTGCCCCACGTTTTCTGTCATAGCGTTTCTGCCCCACGTTTTCTGTCATAGCGTTTCTGTCCCAGGTTTCTGTCATAGCGTTTCTGCCCCAGGTTTTCTGTCATGGCGTTTCTGTCCCAGGTTTCTGTCATAGCGTTTCTGCCCCAGGTTTTCTGTCATGGCGTTTCTGTCCCAGGTTTTCTGTCATAGCGTTTCTGCCCCAGGTTTTCTGTCATGGCGTTTCTGTCCCAGGTTTTCTGTCATAGCGTTTCTGCCCCAGGTTTTCTGTCATAGCGTTTCTGCCCCAGGTTTTCTGTCATAGCGTTTCTGCTCCAGGTTTTCCGTCATAGCGTTTCTGCTCCAGGTTTTCCGTCATAGCGTTTCTGCTCCAGGTTTTCCGTCATAGCGTTGTCTTCCATAGTTTTTTCGGCCCACGTTTTCTGCCTGGGCGCTACGGCCCCCACGTTTTCTGCCTGGGCGCTACGGCCCCCACGTTTTCTGCCTGGGCACTACGGCCCCTAAGTTTTGTCATTTCTGTCTGTCATTGTATTTCTGCCTCGGCATTTCAGGCTCAGTGTTGCTCTCATACCATCATGCTCCAGGTTTTGTTTATTTGGTATTTTTGCTTCATCGTTGCTCTCATACCATTTCTGCCCCAGGTTCTGTCCTATAGTTTTGCCTTAGCTTTCAGGTTCAGCGGGTCTCCCATACCATTTCTGCCCCAGGTTTTGCATTAAGTTTCAGTCTCAGCAGTTTGGCTGCCCCCACGATTTTGTCCCCCTCAAGTTCTGTCGCAGCATTGCTGCCCCCACGATTTCTGTCATGGCTTGGCTGCCCCCACGAATTCTGTCTGTGTTGGTTTGTCTTGGCGTTGTCTTCGTGGTTACCATGTCTCATTATACTTTGTCCACGTTGCATCTGGGTTGGTTAGCTAGTGCTCACATCTCAGGATCTGTCACGTCTACAGATTCATACGGGCTGAGGTTTCGTTTTTAATTGATTGTTGACCACAATCTTCTCGCCTGTTTACATACGTCATACGTTGCACGTGCATTCATTACACCTACACGATTACCCACAGCAGTCCGTGGGTACACCGACCATGAGTGTTCAGTTTTGCCTGTCTCTGCGCGGCAGGTTACTCAGGCTCACGTGCCAGTCACACTGGGTTGGGGTGTCATCGGGTGCTTTCATGCGCAGCGGTCTTAGGTAGGCACAGAGGGCGTTGTTGTTTCATGTGTGTTTTCTGTCTTGTCTAGGTTGTGTCAGCGCACCCCCAGTTCCTGCTCTTCCATTCCTACCGGCCACGTCATCATTTTCGGGTCCGGTCTCTGACATCCCTTCTGTGGGTACTTTCAGACCAGCTTTCGGGGCTCATCGCTGCATCATCAGGTTTCATAGTGTTGTGGCTTTAGCTGGCAGTCATGCTTTCGTGTCAAGTTTCTGGAGGCAGCTTTTCCAGGGGTGGTTGGTCTGGTTTCTCTACCTTCATGCTGAAGGTGGGGGGTTGGGCCTCTTGGGTACCTAGTGGCGAGTTTGGTAGCATTGCTGGCATGGGCTGCTCTCTCCTGCAAACTTGTCATTAGGTACTTGTCTGTAGTCTGGCGTTCAGCACTTGGGCAGGTGGGGGGGGGGGGGGTGGGTGGGATTTGGGTTAGCTTCCATGCCGATATCTACTATCCTTATGCTCAATTTTGGCGTGCTTCTGCCTGTAACCTGCTAACCAAGTCTATCAGGTAAGAACGGGTTCTGTGTGTCGGTATGGTGCCATGGTAAGTTGGTGTTACCTTAGCGCAAGGGCTTCGTCCTTCTGCTCCGTCATCATGTCCATCAGGTATCCAGCACTTTAGGCTCCTGCTAGTTGTCAGGTTTTTGCTACTCACCCGCTCACTTTCCTCTCAAGTATGGGTAGGCCAGGGGTTGGGGGGTTTCCTCACGGGGCTACGTCTGGTGTCCGGTTGTAGGTTTCGTGGTAAGGAATTATTGCGGGGGCTTTTCGGGCCGGCTCTGGTTTCAGTTGCCCACAAGTGTCCACCTATCATAAGCGTGTCAGGCTCTCATATGGATTGTCGCAGGCTCGAACCAATCTTTCTCGGGGCTTTGGTCGTGTTCAGGCCTGCTCACGCATTTGGCAGGGGCTTCCTTCTATCACAGGTCACGAGTCGGTGGCTTCTCCAGTCATAACGGCTACTTATCAGGTATACTTACGATTGCCATCCGGGCGCGGGCTGCTTTGCTTCTTGGTCACTTATCTACCCCTCTTCACCTACATATGTGTCTTTTGCCCTCTTTCAGGCGTACCTACCAGCCGGCCAAAGGCACACTCCAGGCCTTGGTTATTAGGGTCAACGCATTCCTTACTCGAAGACTCTGGTTACAAGTCAGAAGGCTGGCCGGAGGCCGGCCTGTATTTGTGGGAGGAGTCTGAGAGTACTTAAGACTCCCTCCCTGTCAGTGCTGGGTCGGCGTAGGGTTCTGGGTTCCCACCCACCCATTCCCCCAGCTTTCATACATTCTCATTGTACTTTTTCTTGTTCAGGGTATGCCCTCTTTCAGGCGTACCTACCAGCCGGCCAAAGGCACACTCCAGGCCTTGGTTATTAGGGTCAACGCATTCCTTACTCGAAGACTCTGGTTACAAATGAAAGTAGGGAAATTGGGCCTGAGGTGTTGGTGGTACCAGAACACTGTAAGCCCTCACCGTTCTGTTCCTACATGAAGGCGAATGAAGGTATAACTGATAATAGCTGTGTGACTTCCTACCTTCGTATCCAAGCAGTGGGGCAGACCGGACCGGCAGATGCTCAGGTTAGATGGATCCAGACTTAGACATGAGGATGAAATCAATGTGGGTTTATTCAATCCAGATAAAGCAATAAACGGTGATACAATACTGTTCTGTAGTAGTGGTATCAATGCCGTCTTGTTGGTATCTATCCTGAGGCTAACTGCTGGTCAAAAACTGACGCCTTCTCAAGCCCAAAATTATATATATATATTAAATGCACTACAGCTAACTGAATCGCCTGGCCAAAGTATGCGGGTCATAGTGCATGCTTTGGCCAATCATCATACAGCAATGCACTGCGCTCTCGCAGTGCATTATGGGGCGTGACGCGGCGCTCGAATTTGGCGCAAACACCCCATAATGTTTGTTTTTCGATGAACGGGAGAACAGCCAGTGAGTGGAACTCATGTTCGACCCGAACATAAAGCTCATCCCTACTAGTGAGAGACGGGGAGCTCAGGGAGAGAAGATCTGCAGTGAGAGACGGTGTGAGAAGAAGAGAACTATTCTGTGTTACCAAGAGTTATGTAGAACTACCGTTAGTGACTGTGACAAGATTTGTTACCATAGGAGACAGCGGTCCTACCTATACAGAAGTGGTGTCCGGCTGGAGGCCTTCCACTGTATAGCAGTCTACCTATAGAAGTCTCAGAGTCTGACAATTGTCATTGCATCTACTCAAATGTGTCCTGGCCCTAAACCGTTCTTGTTCAGAGACAATAAATCTCTTGTTTGCATTCAAAACGTGACTGGCGCCCAACATTCCATCTTGCATTACACTCACCATGCCTCGTAACCCACTCTACAAAGAAGGATGTCAGCTGTCTAACTCTGGAGGTCAACATAGAGTATATAGTGCAGGGGTCAGGAGTATGTAATGTACAACAGAGTATATAGTGATGGGTCAGAACTCATGATATTGGTATACAGTAATCGGTGATGGATGAAATGTTTACTGGAGACAAGTTGCAGAGATCCCACACCGCTGCCTCCCATCTCCTGAGACTGCACTCAGTGACTTGGGTCTGAGAATATACAGACATATCCCTCCACCCGGCACAGCCAGCAAATAACAGAGCAAGTAACCCGGGAGAATTGTACTGTCAGAGATCTCACTAGACTGGGGCATGGGGCAGAAGACCCAAAGTACATATCCCAGGTGTCTAGGTCAAGCAAACCTTATGGTTAAAAATCAGAGTTAGTCTTACCGGAAACTCTGTTTCCAGGAGTCTTCCAGGACAGCTCTTGAGAGATGGAGGTCCTCCCTGGACAGGAAACACATCACCTCCAGCTCTTTAAAAGGCGGTCCCTCAGGCATCTGATCAGTTTTAATCTAAGAACCGAAGGACGGAGCTGAAATACAGTTAATGACATACATACATATTATCCATGTATATATACATACACACATATATACCTACCTCAAAGCATAGGGTGGGAACGTGCTGTCCTGGAAGACTCCTGGAAACAGAGTTTCCGGTAAGACTAACTCTGATTTTCCCAAGGCGTCTTCCAGGACAGCCCTTGAGAGGATGAGCAAGCACTCACCAGATTAGGGTGGGACTACTGCTTGCAGGACTTTCCTCCCAAAGGCCTGATCTTGGCTACTTAGGACGTCCAGTCGGTAATGTCGAATGAACGTGGATATGCTTGACCATGTAGCGGCCATACATATCTGCTCCGGGGTAACGCCGGCTCTTTCTGCCCAGGACGTGGCTAACGCCCTTGTAGAGTGTGCCTTCAAACCCTGCGGAGGATCCAAATGTAGAGCTTTATACCCTTCCAAGATGGCCAATTTAATCCACCTGGCTAGTGTCCCTCTTGAAGCCTGTTTTCCCTTTCGATTCCCAGAGAAAAGAACAAACAGTGCATCTGATTCTATAAAGCTTTAAGTTGCTTCCAGATAGACTAAAAGGCATCTTCTGACATCTAGCCGATGTAATTGTTCTTCTTTGCTATTTCTTGGTTTATTGCAAAAGGAAGGAAGTATAATGTCCTGACTCTTGTGGAAAGCAGAGGCGACTTTTGGCACAAAGGACTGATCTGTCTTTAGAATAACTTTATCCTCCAAAATTTGCATATAAGGATCTCTAATTGAGAGAGCCTGAAGTTCGCTGATTCTGCAGGCAGAAGTCATAGCGACCAAAAAAATTGTCTTCAAAGTAACCAGCTTTAAGGATGCCTCTGATATCGGCTCAAAAGGCTCTTTAATGATTGCTTTCAACATAAGAGATCGGTCCCACGTCGGGACCTTACGGCATGGGGCCGGGCGTTGTTTGGCAATTGCTTTGCAAAATCTACTGATAAGCGGGTCCGCTTGTAGGGAGCGCTGAACATAAACTGAAAGGGCAGCAATTTGTACCTTAATCGTGCTTAAGGCCAACTTCTTGTCGATGCCTTCTTGTAAGAACTCCAAAATTGTTGGGGAATCATGTTCCCTCTTTCCATTCTCTTTTAGCCAGAGATTACATTTTTTCCAGTGTTTCAGATAAATCGCTCTGGTAACTGGTTTGCGACTCTGTAACAGAGTTTTGATTACTCTATCTGATAGACCCTTAAACTTC
Source organism: Rana kukunoris (assembly GCA_029574335.1). Taxonomy (NCBI): domain Eukaryota; kingdom Metazoa; phylum Chordata; class Amphibia; order Anura; family Ranidae; genus Rana; species Rana kukunoris. Next base: position 6,775,354 of record CM056052.1, on the reverse strand, counting down.
AGGATGTCTATTTCAGATACCAGAAAGGCTGGATTGGGGTGCCGCACTGGACCTTGAGTCAACAGATCTTGACTGCACGGCAACATCCACGGTGGACGATCTGCTAACGCTAGTAGAAGCGAAACCCACGCCCTTTTTGGCCAAAAGGGGGCTATCAGGATAAGGGAAGTCTTCTCCATCCTGAATTTGGAAAGGACCCTCGGTAAGAGATGCAGAGGTGGGAAAGCATATGTCAGGGAGAATGACCATGCATTTTGAAGTGCATCAACTGCCACTGGTTGATCCCTGGGGTTCAGTGAGAAAAATTCTGGAAGCTTGGTATTTCTCCTGTTGGCGAACAAGTCGATCTCCGGAAGACCCCATTTGGACACTATCTTGGCAAAGACCGTCGGATCCAGAGACCATTCTTCTTGAGAGACTAATTGTCGGCTCAAGAAATCGGCTAGACTGTTTTGCGTACCCTTGAGATGGACTGCTGAAAGTGACTCGAGATTCTCTTCTGCCCATACAAAAACTTATTTTGTGATGCCCATCAGGGTGGGATTCCTGGTCCCCCCTTGTTTGTTCAAATACGCTACAGAAGTTGTATTGTCCGACCTGATCTGTAGATGTTGATGCTTGAGCTGATCCTGGAAAGCTGCGATCTCTTTGGCTACGGCTTTTAACTCCCTGTAATTTAAAGAGCGTTTCTTCTCTAGGCGACTCCAAGTGCCTTGTGCCCATTGACCTTCTAGGTGGTCTCCCCAACATTGGTTGCTGGCGTCCGTAGTCAAGATGCGTGTCACAGGTGGGTTCCACAGCAGACCTTTGTTCAGGTGGTTTTGGTTTCTCCACCACCAGAGAGCCTGCTTTGTTTTTTCTGGCAGGTATACCTTCTCCTCCAAGTCTTTTCCTGACAGATTTTGAAGGAAGAAAGACTGGAGTGGCCTTTGGTGGAACCTGGCCCATCTGACTGCTGGGATGAAGGCTGTCATGAGGCCTAGGACTGATATTATCTCCCTTACTGTGACAGGGAGATTTGTCTGCAACTGAGCTACTCGCTGACTTAGATGATCGATTTTTTCTTGTGGGAGAAAGGTCCTTTGCTCTGTAGAACTTACTATGTAGCCCAAGAACAGGATTTCCTGTGTGGGAATGAGGATTGACTTTTCCCTGTTGACTATCCAGCATAACTGAGTCAACCACTGCTGGACGACCACTAGGTCCTCGAGTAGCCTTTGTTTTGTGGGTGCCAGGAACAACAGGTCGTCCAAGTATGGGACAACAGGAGTCTTAGAGGGGCCAACGTCTCTGCAAGGATTTTGGTAAAGATCCTCGGGGACGAGGAGAGGCCAAAGGGGAGGGCTTGGCTCTGATAGTGGAAAATATTTTCCCCTATCCGAACAGCTATGCGAAGGAACCTTTGGGAGCTTACTCTGATAGGAATGTGGAGGTAGGCATCCTTCAGATCTATCTTTGCCATGAAGCAGTCTTTTTGAAGCAAATTCTTGACAGAATAAATAGATTCCATCCAGAATTTTTTGTACAGAATGACTGTATTCAATGGTTTTAGGTTGAAAGTCAGGCGATACTTCCCTGATGGCATTCGTACCAGAAAGACGTGCGAGTAAAACCCTGGCCTTCTTCTTGTTTGGGGACTGGTATTAGGACTTTTTGATCTACAAATTCTCCTATGAGATGTTGTAGTGCCTGTGCTTTTACCGGGTCCTTTGCCAGCTGTGTAACCAAGAATCTTGTTGGTGGCAACTGACTGAATTCCAGGGCATAGCCCTTTCCTATGACTCCCCTGACAAAGTTGTTGGAGGTCAACTTTATCCATTGTGGAAGGAAATCCCCCAGTCTTCCTCCCACCTGGATCCTGGCCTCATTGAGATTTGGGATTTTTGTCAGGAGGGTTAAAGAGCACTTTTGCTTTTTGTTTCCCTCCTTGCGCCGCCCAGGGTCTATTTGGATTTCCTTTCTCTTGTGTTTTCTTTTGCCCCTTAAAGGAACGAAAAAACTTCCTGTTAAAAGGCTTTTTCTTTTCAGGAAAGGTCCTCTTTTTATCCGCCGTGCGTTCTAATGCTTCATCTAGCGGAGTGCCAAACAAAAGGTTACCTGAGAAAGGAACGCTACAAAGACGTAATTTAGATGTGGTGTCTCCTGGCCAAGTCTTGAGCCAAAGAGTTCTCCTCGCTGCCACTGATAGAGAAGCTGACCTGGCTGAAAGCTTTACCGATTCAGCCAAAGCATCTGCGATAAAACCAACTGCCTTAAACAGCATTGGAAGAGATTTCAATAAATCCTCTCTAGGAGTACCTGCTGTCAGGTGTTCCTGTAGCTGTTTGAGCCAAAATTCTAAATTACGCGCTACACACGTAGTTGCCAGGGCTGGCTTAAGATTAGCCATGGCTGCGTCCCAAGATCTCTTGAGGATAACATCTCCCCTTTTGTCCATGGGATCTGCTAAATGTCCCATGTCCTCAAACACTAAGTCTGAGTGCTTTGAGAATTTTGACAGGGGGGGCATCCAGTTTAGGGGTCTGGTTCCAGACTGCCTTAGGGTCTTCCTCAAAAATAAATCTTCTTTTTAAACCGCTAGAAAAGAAAGGCCTCTTGTCAGGTTCCTCCCATTCCCTAAGCACCAGGTCTGTCATCAGCTTGTGCACTGGAAAAACTTTTTCTCCTGCTTAACCCCTGATACATTTTATCATGTCGTGAGAGAGAAGTCTTTTCTTCCTTCATCTCTAACATTTCATGAATGGCCCCAATTAATTCATCTACCTCCTCCTGGGAGAGCTTGAATCTAGTGGGTGTGCGGGAGTCATTCTGATCATCTTCCTGCCTAGAATCTGAATGGGAGGAATCTGAATCAGGAATTCTAAGGGAAATCTCCTCATTCTCCACAGGATCACCTGTTCCTGACGCTACTGGAGTGGGAGAGGTGGGCACCTCTTGCTGTGTGGTGGCTGGCGGTGAGATTTGCGAGTCAGCAATAAGCTTCCTAAAAGACTAAAATGTTGCTTTCCTTTCTTCTTTAAAAGAACCCAAACATTTGTTAAGTGGGGAATCCTCCTCACTGCTTATCACAGTTGAAATACAGGGTCCACATAGGTTTTTGGTATAACCTGATGCTAGTCTTGCATTACATTTGGCACACTTCTTTTTGCTAGTAGGGACTTTAACACTGTGGTCTTTTGGATCTTTCTGGTAGGAAACAAAAGAGAGAGAGAGAGATGTCCTCTTATTAAGAAAGGGTATCTCTAGCAAGCCATCCTAAGGTGCCCACTGAGCTAAACATAGGTACACATTCCTATCTAGCTCCCCTTCTTAGACAGGTGAAATGCACAGGAAAAAAGGGCTCTGGCACAGCCAGCCTACCTGTGAAGAGCCGGCGCTAGACTGACCTGGTGCGTGTACAGCGTCCATCTTGAATCTGTATGCAGGCAGCGTTCAGCCCACGCTTGCTGCCTTTTAAACGCCGGCTCGGCCTTCCAAACTTCCCGCGCCAGAAACCGGAACCACAGCTTTCGGCGCTCAGTAATGACGCGCATCCTGGCATGGAAGCTAGGCCCAGCGAAGAGAGCATTCCCTCGCCGCTAACGCCGCCACCTAATGCAGGTCATCAGCGCCCACTCCCTCGCCGGGCACCTGGGGGGGAAGAAGGAAACGGGGAACTCCAGACCCAGTCGGAGGAAACCCGCGGCCCAGAGAGGAGAGATTGTTCAGGTAAGCACAGCCCAGCTGTCTTCCCTCAGCCCTTGGAAACACATAAAAACTGACCAAATGCCTGAGGGACCACCTTTTAAAGAGCTGGAGGTGATGTGTTTCCTGTCCAGGGAGGAGCTCCATCTCTTAAGGGCTGGAAGACGCTTGGGAAATCAACATTTTGCTGCCAGCTGAACCCCAGAATCTCCATAGATCCAGTCTAGAGACATAAATTGTGTCTGCAGCACAGAGAAGGAAGATTATCTGAGAGAAATACAGGAATACAGGACGGGGAACACAGCTCAGGAAAGTGACCAGAGGATTACAGGCTGATATCACCCAGTCCCCGCCCTACTCTGGACCAATCAGTGAGCAGTATGGGTGGAGGAATTGATTTAGTGTTAATGACCCACCTGTGCTGATCTCTGTAGGAGTGTCCTCCTCTATAATTAGCCTGATTATTCCATCCTCCTCCATAGATTGCTGATCATCCCTCACATACGTCTCTTCTTCTTCTTCTGATTTCACCTCAAATTCTATATCGATTGGATCTCCACTCTAAACCAAGAGAATGAGAGAGAATATCATCTGTAAGATATAAGCTTTATTATTGTGACATCATATAAAAAATCCACACATTGTCTCTATAAGTGTTTTATAAGCTCCGTCCCACCAACCTTGTAACAGTGGGGGATGGTGTGACCTTCCTGTGTGGAATCCCGGGAATACAGAGGGCGGGGACATCTCTCTGGGGGGTTCCTGGTATTAGGTGGCTCCATCATATCCTTGTGTCCTTCTGATAACTCCTCCATCACTCCATATTCCTCATCCTCCTCTTTATACTCTTCTTTAACATCAATATTATCATCCCCGAGGTTTCCACTCTGAATATATAATAAAACATTCATTATAATAAACATGTTTGTGTATAAATCATAACCACCAATAATTGTTCCTCATCTACCTGATGATGGTGGGGGATGGTGTGTTCTTCCTCCATCACCCCATCCTCATCATCCTCCTCTTTTATCTCTTCTTTAACCTCAACTTTAGGATCTCTCAGGTCTCCACTCTGAATATAGAATAAAAATGACATCAATGGTAACAATGCAGATAATGTACAGATCCTAATGATACGATCAGTGATTGTTCCTCATCTACCTGATGATGGTGGGGGATGGTGTGACCTTCCTGTGTGGAATCCCGGGAATACAGAGGACGGGGACATCTCTCTGGTGGGTTCCCATTACTGGATCCATCTGTAGGAAACACACACACTGACTGAATCCATTGTTTCTATGTGTTTATCAGATGATGGGGGATCTAGGTGGAGCCTCCGTACTGCTCTCTCCTTTACAATAAAGTCTCCTCTTACCCGGTGATGTGAGGGGCGGCTGATTGTCCATCATGACGTCCTTGTAGAGATCCTTGTGTCCTTCTAAATACTCCTCCATGGAGAAATAGACAGTGACATCACCTGATACTTACAAAGATAAAGTCATCATCCAGACATATCCCTTGTGTTGAACCTTCACAGACATCAGGAATAGTTATTTCCTCCTCCATAAAGATTATAAAATCAAACACAAGTATCATAAGTCCACCTCTAACTAAAACCCCCACCCCGTATTATCGTATAATCTGTTAGTATAAACTGAAATGAAGAGAATGTTCCGGCCCTGAAGGGGTTAATCTAGGTCTCCACACTATATATGTGTGTATTATCATCTGCTGGAGATAAAAGACGTCACAGTGACTATGGAGGAAGAGGACGGACATGACGGGGTTACTGGGTGTAAATAGAAGATAAGATCTTATTACCTCCTCTGCTGCCTCTTCCAGCAACGTCTCCTCACTACTTCCTCCCGACTCACCTCTCACCTGAAACTTCCTGTGTGTCCCTGACATCACTTCCTGTCTTCCATAGAGACTTCCTGTCTCTATGGTAGAAATGAGAAGATCGCCACCTTGGGGAGCTCAAAGGACCTGCACCCCCGAGAAACATCTGGTAGTGTGAACACGGCCTTGTGCTGTGTGTGTATGTACTGTATATCCTTATAGATGGGTCATCTCCACTCCCACCAAGGGGGATAGAAATATATTACTGCCTAGTCCAGCCTTTCTCAGCCAGGGTTCCTCCAAAGAGTTCTAGGGGTTCCTGGAGCAATGGACAATTTCTGTCTCTCAGTAACAACGGACATCGATGATCTGGATTGGGTAAATACCGCGCTGCTAGGACGATAAATGGTAAGCTGCTAAACACGGCTAATAGAAAACAATAAGCAAGAAATAAAGTGGATACAAAAATGTGTAGCACTAAATACAGACATATGCAAAATAAAATTCAATACTTCAATAACAAATTAAAAAATGAGTCATGAATAGAATCAAATAAACACCAGGTGAGAATATGTCCAAACATAGACAAAACATTAATGTCCAATAGTGGAAGAGCAAGAATGCTCTATGAAGGCAAGCAATGTCCTAAGGCTATCTTGCTTCAGTGAGAGTGAAAAAGAAAGCCCGTCACCCTGTTGAAAATGAAGGCTTACCGGAACATGTGGACTCTACAAGTTATATAAACCTTAGAGTCATGTGGGCTTTAAACCAGCCAACCTTGGTTCGGACCTCCTCAAAATGCAGGTAACAAGATGTTCATCAACACCGTGGTCAGGAAAAAGCTCTGGTGTTCAAGGCTTGACACTCCATGAATGGGAGTGGGAACGTTTAAGGAAAAAAAAAGGAGCAATATAGTGTAATAACGTAAAGGTAAATGAAAATTTAATAAGTATTGCACTTACATAAATTGAACATAAAAAGCGCTTATAATGGAATGGTGGCGACGGTAGAGTCTTCCTGACGCGTTTCGTGTGCAAACGCATTGTCAAAGGGTATTAATCCACCATAACCACTCAAAATATATATATACTGTGTTGTCCCCTGATGAGAATCACACTCATTTCCTGTGTAACGTAATACACTGTCTGGCTTCCGGGATGCAACCAAAATGGCGCCCGGGCGTGCATTCCAAGCCTCAATGTGAGTAGCACCGGAAACAGGAAGTGCCCCCGGGGGACAAAATGTTCGTCCGCTTAATAAAATGATATTAAATAACTTTTGGGTATAAATAGGGGTAATCCGCAGTGAGTGGAGATATAAATAAACTTTTGGAGTGAATATTGTATAAAAATGAGAGCCGCACCGAGGGCTGCCATTTGGATGCGGCTCAAGCTGTACCTCCCACACATGACGCGGCGCGGGTGTGTCAGGGGCGGTGCGTAGGCAAATCATGCACAAGACGCTCTATGTGGAGCGAGTGCGCATGTGAAGCCGCACCTCCAAACGTCATGACGCGGCAGCGTCAATGACGGAGGGCGGGTGCAACGTGCAGAGCAAGTATGCACGTGAAGCCGCACCTCCGAACGTCATGACGCGACGGCGTCTATGACGGAGGGCGGGGACACTATGCGCTCCACAGTAGGCACCATAATTTAGTACACTCCCCGGGTCACATGATGCGCTCCAACGTGTGCGCTCCACGTAGTACCCAAGGGGGCGTGTAAACTAGCAATGGAATCAAATTGGCTAGGGGCTGGACGATGATGTGAGGCATACGTTTAAAACTTAAGGAGCAATTAAAAGCTCTCAAAACTATGTATAATGAGATAGATGACTCCTGTATATAGCTGCAATGGGTATCCAATATAAATAATAACAATAATATTGAGAACCCGGATTATGCAATGCAGAAAATATATACTTAAAAATATATAATTAAAAATATATACTTAAAAAAGAAGAAAAGAAAGCTTTGCCTCAGTTAAAGGGAAAGCATCTATTTAAAACAACATGAAATTAAAATTGAATTTAGATAATATTGTGATCTATGCGTAACCGGAGAATGAGTGGGACTCTCAACCGGGGCACCATACGCAAGTAACAATACAGACATGATGCAATGTACAATCAATATGAGTATTAGTACAAAATTTAATTGTTACAGAAAATTGATTTTTACAGTGAATAAAGGGGAAAAGGCACGGCTTCAGATATAGCACATAAATGAAGCGGGTCTCAATGGTAAAGGTTAAAATTTCATAAAAGTTATTAATATGATTAACAAATGTCATACATTACGATTTGTCAATAAAAGAATTAATGTCCCAGTCTACATTCAGGCCTAATGGACGGTGACACTGAAGTTAAAAAATCCAAAATGTCTCCAAACGTGAGACACCCCTGGTTTTGGCTCCGCCCCTCCACGGAGCCTGATATCTATCAATGATTACAAACTGGGATCCAGTGGGGTCTCTATTATGACACTGTCTAAAGTGTCTTGGGACGGTGTGGTTAACATCACCGCTCCTAATAAGGGCAATGTGTTCGCCAACAGGTATCGAAAAAGATCTAATCGTACGGCCAACATATTGTTTACCACAGGGGCACGTAATGAGATACACAATATGACTTGTTTCGCATGTACAGAACTGTTTAATGGTGTACTGTTTATGTGTGACAGTAGATGTAAAATGTGTGACTTTTCGTCGCACTAATGTGTTGTGTTGGCACACTTTGCATTTTTTACATGGAAAGAAACCGACTAGAACTTGAAAAAATAGCTTTTTTTTGGGGGATTATTAATGTTGAGGGCAATAAGATTTTGTAATGAGGGTGCTCCTCTAAAGACCACCTTTGCCCGTTCTGGGAGTATGGAGTTGAGTACATTATCGTTCCTTAGAATATCCCAGTGTTTATTAATAATGTTCACCACCTGTTTATGTTGAATAGAAAACGAAGTGGTCATGGCAAATTTAAAGCTCTCATCTACAGGAGGTTTGGGTTTAACTGCAACTAGTAGTGATCTATCGAGAGTAAGTGCTCTTTGGATTTCAGAGTTAACTGCCTCGGTTGAGTATCCTTTCTCAATGAACCTCTGTTTAAGCATTTCTGCTTGTGTTAGGAAGGACGCAGTGTCAGTGCAATTTCTGCGGAGCCTAAAAAACTGGCTCTGAGGAACAGATCTGAGCCACGAACTGTGGTGGCAGCTATCCGTGGGGATAAAACCGTTCCTGTCAGTAGGTTTAAAATACGTTTTAAAATTAAATTTGCGGTTTACCAGTTCTATTTCTAGATCTAGGAAATGTATCTTACTAGTACTATGCTTGAACGTAAGTGATATCCCCCTATCATTCAGATTTAGGTCATTGAAGAATGATCTCAAACTGTCGGAGCTGCCGTTCCATAGGAGGAGGATGTCGTCTATATACCTGGCCCACAGGACCAAAGATGGGGTGTCCTGTGCATAGACGACATCCTCCTCCCACTTGGCCATCAACAGGTTCACAAGACTGGGTGCGAACTTGGCCCCCATCGCTACACCTCTTTGTTAGAGGTAGTAGCACTGGTTGAACCAAAAATAGTTGTGTTTGGTCGCAAACTCTAATAGCTCCACGATATATTCGCTTTGGAATGAGGCGAGGGTGGGTTCTTTATTCAAAAAGTATTGTACAGCTGCAATGCCTAGATGGTGTGGGATGCATGTATAGAGGGAGGCCACATCTGCCGTGGCCAGTATGTAGTCTCCCTTCACTTCAAGATTCTCCAATAGGCGTATTGTGTCACCCTTTAAGATACGATGTAGATAATAAAAAGGAAAATTTATTATCAAATACTTACCGTAATTTTCCTTTCCTGATAGGCTCCATGACAGCATACGTATGGGTTGGCCCCGCCTCCATAACTACTCCATAACTACCCAATAGGACCCCTCCCTATAAATTTCAGCTGTGGGCTCTCAGCCGCGTTCCGTAACTGGCCGACTCCAAGCATTGGGAGGGACTCCTGCTGCCATGGAGCCTATCAGGAAAGGAAAATTACGGTAACTATTTGATAATAAATTTTCCTTTTTCCTGACTGGCTCCATGGCAGCATACGTATGGGAAATAACTCGCCAAACACACCCGGGCGGGCAAAATGCTGAGGCAAGAAAATAAATGAATTTAACACTGTTAACTGACAGCACTTGTAAATTAAAATTCAATGAAGATAAAGCAGCCAGTTCAACACAATAGTGGAAAAACTAAACGTATTAATAGATGACCAAGAAGCCGCTCTGCATATAACTTCAGGTGCGACATGACGTGAGGCTGCCCAAGAAGTCAAAATGCTCCGGGTTGTGTGCAGACACTGCCTCTGGAGGAGCCAAGTCCTTGGCTTTGTATGCCCTCTGGATGGTCTGAACTATCCATGTTGCAACGGATCTGATTGAGGCCAGTTTTCCTTGTTCTTTCCATGAAGAAAAATGAAAAGAAAATCTGTTTGTCTAAAGGATTCTGTCATTTCCAGATATTGACTTAATGTGTGCCCCCACATCAAGGGGGTGAATACTTTGATCTTTAGATGTCCCAAAAGTGGGCAGTACAATTTCCTGATTTTCATAAAAAAATTGATGTAACTTTGGGATTTGAGCCCAGCATAGGGATTAATACTGCTCTATCTGGAAAGAAGGTCAAGAATGGTTCTTTTGAACCCAGATTTCTGATGTCAGAGACTCTTTAGCTGAAGTGACCGCTACTAAAAAGAGACGGTCTTGAGAGTAAGATCCTTAGCTGATAGTGGTTTATCGGATCAGAGTTGATCGTGGTAAGATACTCCAGAACAAGAGGCAGATCCCATTTAGGGAACATCGGTTTTCTCTGGAGTCTAAGCCGGATGGCGCCCTTGAAGAACTGGCGAACCAAAGGCTGATTGGCCCAAGGGATTCCAGTAAATGCAGAGATGACTGAGATTTGCACTCAGAGTGAACTGACTGCTAAAGGTAAGTCCAAACCTGTTTATAAAAAAACTGAGTATGTCTTGGACCTCTGAGGAACTGCAAGGTTTTGCTCTGGAAGACATGTGATCTGTAAATTTTGACCAGATACGCTCATAAATTTTGTTGGTACTATTTCTTGTAGCGTTAAGAAGAGTTGAAATGGCATCTTCTGGACATTGTAAGGCTTTAAGCCTTCCTCTTTCAAGAACCAAACCCTGAGGTACAGATGAGCTGAACATGGGTGCAACGTTGTGCCCTGAGAGAGAGAGGAGATCCTGTCTGAGGGGAAGAGGTATCAAGTCCCGGTAACTGAGAAGCGTTAGTAGGGAAAACCATGGCCTGTTGGGCCAAAATGGGATCACTGCTAGGATTTCTACATCCTCTGATCTGAGATGGCAAAGAAATTGAAGGATCACAGGTACTGGTGGAAAAGCATATGCTTTGCTGAATTTCCATCGATCTGTTGGAGCGTCTATCCCATAGGCTTGGGGCTCCATCAATCTGTGAGAGCATCTATCCCATAGGCTTGGGGCTCCATCAATCTGTGAGAGCGTCTATCCCATAGGCTTGGGGCTCCATCAATCTGTGAGAGCGTCTATCCCATAGGCTTGGGGCTCCATCAATCTGTGAGAGCGTCTATCCCATAGGTTTGGGGATCTCGGAACCTCGCATAATACTTCGTCAACTTGTGGTTGCATGGGGATGCAAACAGATCCACTTCTGGGGACACTCCCAGAGTCAGAAGCCGATTGAACACTTCTATGTGTAAAGACCATTCGTTGTTGTTTAGTTGGACTCGTGATAGAAAGTCCGCTTGAACATTCTGAACCCCCGGAATGTACACTACCGAGATGTTGGTTAGGTTCTTTTGAGCCCAATTCATAATTGGCTCCACTTCTCAGAGTAAGGACCAGCTTCGGGTTCCACCCTGCTTCCTTATGCAAGCAACAGTTGTTTTGTTGTCCAGCCTGAGCATCACAGAGGAGTCTGTCAATAGATGGCAGAAGGACTTGAGAGCCTGAAAGGCAGCTCGCAGCTCCAGTATGTTGGATACAGTTCCTTGAGATGGTATGCTTCACCTGCCTTGGGCTATTTCTGTCAGGCAATGAGCGCCCCAGCCCTGATTGCTGGCATCTGAGGTTATTGTAACCCAAGTGATGGGACGGATTTAATGACAGTTGCAGAGATTCTTCCCCTGAAGCCACCACAAAAGAGATTCTCTCATGGGTTGCGTGAGCATGATGCATTGACTCTTGCTGGGAGAGTCCCATTGCTGGAGAAACCCTTTTTGGAATGGGCAAGTATGCCACTAAGCCCATTTCAGCATCGGAATGGTGGCTGCCATGGTGCCAATTACCTTCAAACATTGAAGAGCAGATAGGTGTTTCGCGGATCCTGTCCCGAACTATTGTAATCTTCTCTTCAGGCAATGAAATGGTGCCTTCTACTGTGTTGAAGAGGGCATCTAGAAACACCAGAGATTGTGTTGGAACAAGATGACTCTTTTCCAAATTCAATAGCCATTCAAATTCTTGGAGAGTGGCAATTACTATGTCCCTGTGTTCCAGGAGTTAACTTCTGTCCTGAGGTAGAAGTAAGAGATCGCCTAGTGAAGAAGACAAACTCCTTTCACTTGGAGGAGAGCCACCATGGCTAACAGAACTTTGGAGAACACCTGAGGTGACGTTGTGAGACCAAAAATGGTAGGCAGGTGAACTGTAAGTGTTGATTGCCTGCCGCAAAGCAGGGATACATTTGATAGTTTGCTGCCACTGGAACGTGGAAATATGCGTCTTTCAGGTCCATTGACACTAACCAATCTCCTGGATGGACTGACTGCTGGATTGTCAATAGTGACTCCATTTTGAATTTCTTTCCGAATAATCGGTTGAGATGAGAAAGTCTATTACTGGTCTCCAGGTACTGTTCTTTTTCTGTACCATGAACAAAGGGGAGTACATATCTTTCGCCTCTTTCGCCCTCTGGAACAGTAATGGCTGCGCCTTGAGTTACTAAAGAGCTTGCATAAGCCAATAGGATTTGTTTCCTTTCTTCTGTACATAGAAGATTTGTAGGCGTGAATCTGAGCCTGGGGTTGCTGTTGAAGACCCAGGTGTGGCCTGAAGAGACCGTCTTGATGGTCCAAATTTTGAATTGAGGCCACCCAATTTTAGAAAGACTCTTCAGTAGACTCCTGATTACTAGGAGTACTCTTAGTTTGCTTATTGAAAGAAGACTGTCTGGATTTCTAGGGCCTTGAAAATTCACGACCAGGCCTGTAGCTGCGTGCTTCCCTTGCATGGTCTGTATTCTGTGCTCTGAAAAAGAGTGCGTTTCTGATTTTGTAAACACCTATCCTGAAGGAGGAAACCCCGACTTGCCACCTGTGGCTCAGGAAATGGCACTATCGAGTTTTATTGCCAAAGAGAGAAGAGCCCTTAAAGGGAATGCGGCACCAAGCTCGCTTTAAAGCTGGATCTGCCGACCAGGGACGGAGCCATAAGGCACAATGGGCAGTGACCGCTGACAACATTACTCGAGCCACTAGGCGAACAACATCAATAGAGGCCTCCCCCAGAAAGGCTGATGCTAGCCTGATTTGCTGAATAGGAGAGCTCCTGGCCATATCTTCAGAGATACTTCTGAGGGAATCATTCACATTGTCTGACCATGCCTCTAAGGCTTTTGAGACGGCTGCTAAAGCCAGCATTGGTTTACAGACTGATCCTGCTGTCAGGTAGATTCTCTTTAGGTCTGAATCAATCCGTCTCTCTAGAGCAGAGGTGGCAAACACAAGGCCCGCGGGCCGAATGCGGCCCTCCAGGCCATTTCATGCGGCCCTCGCACCTCTCCAGTCATCCTCCAGACCCTTACTTTTTGCTTTCAAGCAATGCATCCAACTTCTTCCCAGCTGCAGCATAAGGAAAGGGGGGTGCACTGTAATGTAAGGGAGAGGGGGGACTTAACTTCTGATGGTGGGGGGCTCTTGACATCTAATATAAGGGGGAGGGGATGAGCTGGACATCTAATCTTACAGATACAACCGGCCCTTTTGAGGTCAACCATAATGCTGATGCGGCCCACGATGAAATTGAGTTTGACACCCCTGCTCTAGAGGATCTTTAAAGGAAACCGAATCTTCCAAGGGAAGGGTTACATATCTCACCAGACGCATCAAAGCTGCATAAACCAATGGAGCAGAGATTTAAGATGTTTCACGTCTTCCTTTTTAAAAGGATATCATTTTGCAATTGTTGACCGCATAGAGCCCCCCCCCTTTTTTTTTTTTTTTTTAGGTTTACCCCATTCTTCTGAGATAATGGCACCTATTTCCGTGACAAGTGGAAAATAATGTCGCTCCTTATTGAGCTGTTTAAAGACTTTCCATTTTTGGGGGGAGAGATAATTGGATCTTCCAAATTCAAATTCCTTGACTGCTTTCACTAAGCAGGAACTAAGGCATAATCAAAGCCTATCCATGGATCATCCACTATTGACCCACTCTCTGAGGGGGAAGCTGAGGGATGGCTGGTTTGAGCGACTTCAAAGTCTCATGCATTTTTTCCCTGATCCAACAAGGGAATCATTGGGTCTGGAGGAGAATCATGCTGCACTCTGGCATCTCTCTCCTGTAGCGACTTGTCCATGACCCGCTTAACCAATGCTTCTAGGTGTTTGTCTGGACCTTCCCTTTCATTGGCTACCTTTGAAAAAAAAACAACAGTCGCAAAGGGGCTTGTTTAGCAGGAACCGGAGCCTTGCACCCCCACGGATTTAAACAAATTATGGTGTCTAGAAGATGAGTGCCGGTGGTGCGATTTAGAGGACCCGCTGCATCTGCGGGACTCGCTGTAATGTTGGTCAGACCTAGAAGGGCTGAAAAAGAAAGAAGAGAGAGAGAGAGAGAGAGAGAGAGAGAGAGAGAGAGAGAGAGAGAGAGAGAGAGAGAGAGAGAGAGAGAGAGAGAGAGACAAGCATAGTCATGGCAATGCCCTATACTCCACTCTCTTCCCCCCCAACAGGAAAAGAAAACATCGTTTTCCAATTTTACCTGCTGAGAGAGGGCTGGCCACTAGGGGCAGCGAAGCATCCATTATAGCACAAAACACATTGCAGGTGGGAGAATCAAACACCAGATCACAAACGACTAAAACACATGCCAATCCGACCGATCTGAACGAGCACTTACCTAAGGTAGTCTCTGTAAATGCACCAGGAAAACAGTCATTTTGAAAGATCGATCCCGAGCTTCACAGACTTCCCGACTTTTTTTTTTTTTTTTTAAACGACGGTGATACTCGCGCGTGTACGTGAACCAAACCTCGCTTTCATTCCCGGGTCCGTCTGATCGTAGAATGCAGACGGGAAACCCGGAAGTAAGAGGGAGCGGCGGCTGGAACGCACAGGAACCAGACGCTCACTGGGCATGCAATCATGAAAAACACAGCATATGGAAAACAGAGAAAAACAAACAACAAACATAAACACTGCTGCCATGAAGGCGATACTGCTTACCACCACCTCCAATCGATTCGGCCAGGGACACCGCATCCATACACACACCAGGCTTTCAGCAGATAATGGCCACCTGCACATTGCTAGGTATTCAGGCCTGTGCGCGTTAGTCTCTCCAGTGGAAGACATAATCCAGCTCTTTAGCGCTACTCTGCAATACACTCCATACCCTGCTTACCAGTCAAGGCTCATCGGAGGGATGAGACACCATCATCATCATCGGCTGATCTTGATCGTAGGAACAATCGTCTTCAGGTAGGAGAACCAAAAACACATGGTCCTACGGAGGAGGACAAAAAAGGAACACGGCTGGGAGCCCACAGCTGAAATTTATAGGGAGGGGTCCTATTGGGTAATTATGGAGGCGGGGCCAACCCATATGTATGCTGCCATGTAGCAAGTCAGGAAAGTCAATTTTCTTTGGGTACAGCCAAATCTTCCAGAGCTGAAGTAATTAAAAAAACTTCTCCTTTAAAAATGATTGTTTTAAAAAATGTTTTGAATTGATACGTCTCCCTCAAGGGCAGTACCGGGTCCACATACACTTTTTTTGACAAGAACTTGCATATAAGCTTTTAAAATTAATTTTCATGTTCATGTCCCATAGACTCTAATAGGGTTTGCTTGTTCGCTAGAACTGTTTACCTGTTTGAGGTGTTCTCGTGCCAACCGAACAGGGCGCTGTTTGGCCCATCCCTACTGGCCATAATGTAACACAGTGATTTCCTATGATCACTGACTCCATCTAGTGACCATAATGGGGTCTTTTGTATCTGACAAACCTCAATTAGTAAAAAAAATAGCACAGTACCACATTATGACCACTAGATGGAGCCAAAGGAATCAGTGTATGAAAGAAAATACATCCAATATTTATCACAGCTGGGTGAATGCCGATCACATTCATTCTACTATTTTTTTTAAACAGACCTCTAAGTGTTTGTGAAATCTTCCACCACAAAATGTACTCAGCCAATGAAAGGTCATAATAAAATTTTTATTTTTCTCCTGCTATCAATGGCCAACACGGTACAACACTTCATTCATGTCTTTGGTGATCTCTGATCTCCTTATGAACTCCGGGATGAACAATTCCTATCGCCTGACACCCGGGACATGCAGTTCTGCGGGTCGGACAGGTAGGTTTTTTAACATTTAGCCCTGCTGTGGGAAAGCAAGGAACAGTTTTACTTGTCGGATGAAAGCATTCGGGTGGCTGAACGAATGTTGCCACCCCCCGGTAAAATGCCCCCACCCACTATGTATCCCGGGCTCCTCTTGCCCATCTGAGGACTTGGGACCAGCATAGTGGGTGATGATGGGTAGAGAGGAGGGAGGAGAGAGGACACACATCTGCTCTCCTCCACTTCTTGTTCCTGACCCAGAAGTGACATGTATGACGTCACTTTCCATAATAAGCTGCACAGGCACGCGTGGAGATCAGTGATGCCATGTATCGCCTATGACGTAGGCACTTCACCATGTGATCAGCTATGTCCAATTAAATCTAATCACATGGTAACCAGGAAGTGTCGGTTATCTTTCCTTTATTCATTGTGATAAGGTGCGAGTAGAGGAGAGCTGATCAGTGGATCTCCTGACAGGGGAGGATCTACACTGATATTTAGCATTGATTATCAGTACAGGTCCATCAGTAATGACCACCAGTGATGCCAATCAGTGCCCATCAGTGCCGCATATTAGTGCTTCCTCATCAGTGAAAGAGAAAACGTATTTATTTACCAAACTGTATAACAAAAAGAAATAGATTTTTTTTTTTCAAAATGTTGTCTTTTCTTATTTGTAGCACACAAAATAAAACCCTTAGTGGAGATCAAATACCACCAAAAGAAAGCTCTATTTGTGGAGAAAAATATAAAAATGTCATTTGGGTACAGTGTTACATGACCGCACAATTGTCATTCAAAGTGTGAGAGCGCTGAAAGATGAAAATTGGCAAAAACCAACAAAACAGCTCTGGCAGTGAAAGGGAAGATGTTACATGTTCCTGCAGCATCTCAGCGATCCGAGTCCTCTGTGTGACAGCAGTGCGGGAGAAGTTCCCTGTACCGGCTGTCACTTTATGAAAAGAGTGCGGCCGTGCCATTCATTCACAGAGTTCTGTCCTTTGCCGATGTCGGCTTGTAGTTTTCAATGAACTCCCACACCGCTGCTGAGCTCTCTGGTAGATAAGGAACAAGGCGATTGTCATAAGGGACAAGGAGATTGGGACTCCGGATTTGTCCCTTGGACAAGTCATTATTTTAAAATGCACACACCCCTGGAACTGTATCTTACATGCTGAAGATCAGCCATGGAGTATATCTGAGGTGTATATCAGGGTGTGCTTCTTCCCCACATGAGAGCTCTGATGTCCGGCAACATTCACATACAAGACATTTCCCGCACTCAAGGCACTAATACACCTCAAGGGTTGTGTGAGATCCCTGATGTACAGGAAGACAGGACTTCAGTGAGGGACAATTCCCTCACTCAGGACAGGAATACGGCTTCTCCCCTATATGAGTTGTCTCATGTTTGTAAAGATGGGACTTCTGTGAGAAACATTTCCCACACTCGGGACAGGAATACGGCTTCTCTCCTGTGTGAGATCTCTGATGTCTGACAAATACTGATTTGTGTATAAAACATTTCCCGCACTCAGGACAGGAATACGGCTTCTTCCCTGTGTGAGATTTTTGATGTCTGTAAAAACTGGATTTCAGTGAAAAATATTTCCCACACTCAAGACAGGAATACGGCTTTTCCCCTGTGTGAGATCTCTTATGTGTGAAATTATGGGACTGCACTGAAAAACATTTCCCGCATTCAGGACAGGAGTATGGCTTCTCCCCCGTGTGAGATCTCTGATGTGTGTAAAGATTGGACTTCTGTGAAAAACATTTCCCACACTCAGGACAGGAATACGGCTTCTCCCGCGTGTGAGATATTTTATGCTCATTAAGATTAGATTTAAAAAGGAAACACTTCCCGCACACAGTATAGGAAAACCTCTTATGTGTTGGAAGGACGGCACCGTCCCGCACAGTCTGAGGTTCCTCAGGATAAGAGGAATACGATGGTCCAACACCGTCCCGCACAGTCTGAGGTTCCTCAGGATAAGAGGAATACGATGGTCCAGCACCGTCCCTCACAGTCTGAGGTTCCTCAGGATAAGAGGAATACGATGGTCCGGCACTATCCCTCACAGTCTGACGGTCCTCAGGATAAGAGGAATACGATGGCCCGGCACCGTCCCGCACAGTCTGAGGTTCCTCAGGATAAGAGGAATACGATGGTCCATCTACACTGTGTGGTGCCGGATGGACATTTGAGGTAGTCGGGTTTTCTCCTGGACTATACTGTGTGATGTCCTCATCTTCTACTTTACAGTCTGGAGACAAAGTGAGACAATCCTCTGAGGTTTTCCTAATCTCCCGTCCATCTACTAAAATACAAATACAAAGATTATTACTAGACATGAGCTGATTGGTTCCCCTAAACCAGGACTCCACGCATATAAGGCAGTACAACCGACCCTGGGCACCCTTATACTTAATTTCTGCTTAAACAAATAAAAGCCTTTTGCTAAACCACGCCCCCGATTCTACTTGCTTATCAGGGTGCAATTCTATTTTCCTGAGTCCCATCTGGTCAGCAGGGGGGCTGACTTTTTCCCATTTTCGTGTGCAGGCAAATAAGTCCTTGCTGCATGTTGAGCTGTGCATATAATTGCCCACTGCTGATGCCGGCTGAATGATCCTTTTGTGTAATGTTCCTTCAGTAAGTGCAACAGACAGATAGAGAGTTTGACATGAGATGGGCAGACAGCTGAACGGGAGCAGTGTGTGTAATGTGTGGGCGAGGGCACTACAGGGGCAGACAGCTGAAAGGGAGCAGAGTGTGTAATGTGTGGGCGAAGGCACTACATGGGCAGACAGCTGAAAGGGAGCAGAGTGTGTAATGTGTGGGTGAGGGCACTACAGGGGCAGACAGCTGAAAGGGAGCAGTGTGTGTAATGTGTGGGTGAGGGCACTACAAGGGCAGACAGCTGAACGGGAGCAGTGTGTGTAATGTGTGGGCGAGGGCACTACATGGGCAGACAGCTGAACGGGAGCAGTGTGTGTAATATGTGGGCCAGGGCACTACAGGGGCAGACAGCTGAAAGGGAGCAGTGTGTGTAATGTGTGGGCGAGGGCACTACATGGGCAGACAGCTGAAAGGGAGCAGAGTGTGTAATGTGTGGGCGAGGGCACTACAGGGGCAGACAGCTGAAAGGGAGCAGAGTGTGTAATGTGTGGGCGAGGGCACTACATGGGCAGACAGCTGAAAGGGAGCAGTGTGTGTAATGTGTGAGCAAAGGGCACTACACGGGCAGAAAGCTGAAAGGGAGCAGTGTGTGTAATGTGTGGGTGAGGGAACTACATGGGCAGACAGCTGAAAGGGAGCAGTGTGTGTAATGTGTGGGCGAGGGCACTACAGGGGCAGACAGATGAAAGGGAGCAGTGTGTGTAATGTGTGGGCGAGGGCACTACAGGGGCAGACAGCTGAAAGGGAGCAAAGTGTGTAATGTGTGGGCGAGGGCACTACATGGGCAGACAGATGAAAGGGAGCAGAGTGTGTAATGTGTGGGCGAGGGCACTACATGGGCAGACAGATGAAAGGGAGCAGAGTGTGTAATGTGTGGGCAAGGGCACTACATGGGCAGACAGATGAAAGGGAGCAGAGTGTGTAATGTGTGGGCAAGGGCACTACATGGGCAGACAGATGAAAGGGAGCAGTGTGTGTAATGTGTGGGCAAGGGCACTACACGGGCAGACAGCTGAAAGGGAGCAGTGTGTGTAATGTGTGGGCAAGGGCACTACACGGGCAGACAGCTGAAAGGGAGCAGTGTGTGTAATGTGTGGGCGAGGGCACTACAGGGGCAGACAGCTGAAAGGGAGCAGTGTGTGTAATGTGTGGGCGAGGGCACTACAGGGGCAGACAGCTGAAAGGGAGCAAAGTGTGTAATGTGTGGGCGAGGGCACTACATGGGCAGACAGATGAAAGGGAGCAGTGTGTGTAATGTGTGGGCGAGGGCACTACAGGGGCAGACAGCTGAAAGGGAGCAGTGTGTGTAATGTGTGGGCGAGGGCACTACATGGGCAGACAGCTGAAAGGGAGCAGTGTGTGTAATGTGTGGGGCGAGGGCACTACAGGGGCAGACAGCTGAAAGGGAGCAGTGTGTGTAATGTGTGGGGCGAGGGCACTACAGGGGCAGACAGCTGAAAGGGAGCAGAGTGTGTAATGTGTGGGCGAGGGCACTACAGGGGCAGACAGATGAAAGGGAGCAGTGTGTGTAATGTGTGGGCGAAGGCACTACAGGGGCAGACAGCTGAAAGGGAGCAGTGTGTGTAATGTGTGGGCGAGGGCACTACAGGGGCAGACAGCTGAAAGGGAGCAGTGTGTGTAATGTGTGGGCGAGGGCACTACAGGGGCAGACAGCTGAAAGGGAGCAAAGTGTGTAATGTGTGGGCGAGGGCACTACATGGGCAGACAGATGAAAGGGAGCAGTGTGTGTAATGTGTGGGCGAGGGCACTACAGGGGCAGACAGATGAAAGGGAGCAGAGTGTGTAATGTGTGGGCGAGGGCACTACAGGGGCAGACAGCTGAAAGGGAGCAGTGTGTGTAATGTGTGGGCGAAGGCACTACATGGGCAGACAGCTGAAAGGGAGCAGTGTGTGTAATGTGTGGGCGAGGGCACTACAGGGGCAGACAGCTGAAAGGGAGCAGTGTGTGTAATGTGTGGGCGAGGGCACTACAGGGGCAGACAGCTGAAAGGGAGCAAAGTGTGTAATGTGTGGGCGAGGGCACTACATGGGCAGACAGATGAAAGGGAGCAGTGTGTGTAATGTGTGGGCGAGGGCACTACAGGGGCAGACAGATGAAAGGGAGCAGAGTGTGTAATGTGTGGGCGAGGGCACTACAGGGGCAGACAGCTGAAAGGGAGCAGTGTGTGTAATGTGTGGGCGAGGGCACTACAGGGGCAGACAGCTGAAAGGGAGCAAAGTGTGTAATGTGTGGGCGAGGGCACTACATGGGCAGACAGATGAAAGGGAGCAGAGTGTGTAATGTGTGGGCGAGGGCACTACATGGGCAGACAGATGAAAGGGAGCAGAGTGTGGGCAACGAGGGTAATGTGTGGGCAGTGTGTGTGTGTAAGGGCACTACATGGGCAGACAGATGAAAGGGAGCAGTGTGTGTAATGTGTGGGCAAGGGCACTACACGGGCAGACAGCTGAAAGGGAGCAGTGTGTGTAATGTGTGGGCGAGGGCACTACAGGGGCAGACAGCTGAAAGGGAGCAAAGTGTGTAATGTGTGGGCGAGGGCACTACATGGGCAGACAGATGAAAGGGAGCAGTGTGTGTAATGTGTGGGCGAGGGCACTACAGGGGCAGACAGATGAAAGGGAGCAGAGTGTGTAATGTGTGGGCGAGGGCACTACAGGGGCAGACAGCTGAAAGGGAGCAGTGTGTGTTATGTGTGGGCGAGGGCACTACATGGGCAGACAGATGAAAGGGAGCAGAGTGTGTAATGTGTGGGCAAGGGCACTACATGGGCAGACAGATGAAAGGGAGCAGTGTGTGTAATGTGTGGGTGAGGGCACTACACGGGCAGACAGCTGAAAGGGAGCAGTGTGTGTAATGTGTGGGCAAGGGCACTACACGGGCAGACAGCTGAAAGGGAGCAGTGTGTGTAATGTGTGGGCGAGGGCACTACAGGGGCAGACAGCTGAAAGGGAGCAAAGTGTGTAATGTGTGGGCGAGGGCACTACATGGGCAGACAGATGAAAGGGAGCAGTGTGTGTAATGTGTGGGCGAAGGCACTACAGGGGCAGACAGCTGAAAGGGAGCAAAGTGTGTAATGTGTGGGCGAGGGCACTACATGGGCAGACAGATGAAAGGGAGCAGTGTGTGTAATGTGTGGGCGAGGGCACTACAGGGGCAGACAGATGAAAGGGAGCAGTGTGTGTAATGTGTGGGCGAGGGCACTACAGGGGCAGACAGATGAAAGGGAGCAGAGTGTGTAATGTGTGGGCGAGGGCACTACAGGGGCAGACAGCTGAAAGGGAGCAAAGTGTGTAATGTGTGGGCGAGGGCACTACATGGGCAGACAGATGAAAGGGAGCAGTGTGTGTAATGTGTGGGCGAGGGCACTACAGGGGCAGACAGATGAAAGGGAGCAGTGTGTGTAATGTGTGGGCGAGGGCACTAGATGGGCAGACAGCTGAAAGGGAGCAGTGTGTGTAATGTGTGGGCGAGGGCACTACAGGGGCAGACAGCTGAAAGGGAGCAAAGTGTGTAATGTGTGGGCGAGGGCACTACATGGGCAGACAGATGAAAGGGAGCAGAGTGTGTAATGTGTGGGCGAGGGCACTACATGGGCAGACAGATGAAAGGGAGCAGAGTGTGTAATGTGTGGGCAAGGGCACTACATGGGCAGACAGATGAAAGGGAGCAGTGTGTGTAATGTGTGGGCAAGGGCACTACACGGGCAGACAGCTGAAAGGGAGCAGTGTGTGTAATGTGTGGGCAAGGGCACTACACGGGCAGACAGCTGAAAGGGAGCAGTGTGTGTAATGTGTGGGCGAGGGCACTACATGGGCAGACAGATGAAAGGGAGCAGTGTGTGTAATGTGTGGGCGAAGGCACTACAGGGGCAGACAGCTGAAAGGGAGCAAAGTGTGTAATGTGTGGGCGAGGGCACTACACGGGCAGACAGCTGAAAGGGAGCAAAGTGTGTAATGTGTGGGCGAGGGCACTACATGGGCAGACAGATGAAAGGGAGCAGTGTGTGTAATGTGTGGGCGAGGGCACTACAGGGGCAGACAGCTGAAAGGGAGCAGTGTGTGTAATGTGTGGGCGAGGGCACTACAGGGGCAGACAGCTGAAAGGGAGCAGTGTGTGTAATGTGTGGGCGAGGGCACTACAGGGGCAGACAGCTGAAAGGGAGCAAAGTGTGTAATGTGTGGGCGAGGGCACTACATGGGCAGACAGATGAAAGGGAGCAGTGTGTGTAATGTGTGGGCGAAGGCACTACAGGGGCAGACAGCTGAAAGGGAGCAAAGTGTGTAATGTGTGGGCGAGGGCACTACATGGGCAGACAGATGAAAGGGAGCAGAGTGTGTAATGTGTGGGCGAGGGCACTACATGGGCAGACAGATGAAAGGGAGCAGAGTGTGTAATGTGTGGGCAAGGGCACTACATGGGCAGACAGATGAAAGGGAGCAGTGTGTGTAATGTGTGGGCAAGGGCACTACACGGGCAGACAGCTGAAAGGGAGCAGTGTGTGTAATGTGTGGGCGAGGGCACTACAGGGGCAGACAGCTGAAAGGGAGCAAAGTGTGTAATGTGTGGGCGAGGGCACTACATGGGCAGACAGATGAAAGGGAGCAGTGTGTGTAATGTGTGGGCAAGGGCACTACAGGGGCAGACAGCTGAAAGGGAGCAAAGTGTGTAATGTGTGGGCGAGGGCACTACATGGGCAGACAGATGAAAGGGAGCAGTGTGTGTAATGTGTGGGCGAGGGCACTACAGGGGCAGACAGATGAAAGGGAGCAGTGTGTGTAATGTGTGGGCGAGGGCACTACATGGGCAGACAGATGAAAGGGAGCAGTGTGTGTAATGTGTGGGCGAGGGCACTACAGGGACAGACAGATGAAAGGGAGCAGAGTGTGTAATGTGTGGGCGAGGGCACTACAGGGGCAGACAGCTGAAAGGGAGCAGTGTGTGTAATGTGTGGGCGAGGGCACTACAGGGGCAGACAGCTGAAAGGGAGCAAAGTGTGTAATGTGTGGGCGAGGGCACTACATGGGCAGACAGATGAAAGGGAGCAGAGTGTGTAATGTGTGGGCGAGGGCACTACAGGGGCAGACAGATGAAAGGGAGCAGAGTGTGTAATGTGTGGGCGAGGGCACTACAGGGGCAGACAGCTGAAAGGGAGCAGTGTGTGTAATGTGTGGGCGAGGGCACTACATGGGCAGACAGATGAAAGGGAGCAAAGTGTGTAATGTGTGGGCGAGGGCACTACATGGGCAGACAGATGAAAGGGAGCAGAGTGTGTAATGTGTGGGCGAGGGCACTACAGGGGCAGACAGCTGAAAGGGAGCAGTGTGTGTAATGTGTGGGCGAGGGCACTACAGGGGCAGACAGCTGAAAGGGAGCAAAGTGTGTAATGTGTGGGCGAGGGCACTACAGGGGCAGACAGATGAAAGGGAGCAGAGTGTGTAATGTGTGGGCAAGGGCACTACATGGGCAGACAGATGAAAGGGAGCAGTGTGTGTAATGTGTGGGCGAGGGCACTACAGGGGCAGACAGCTGAAAGGGAGCAAAGTGTGTAATGTGTGGGCGAGGGCACTACATGGGCAGACAGATGAAAGGGAGCAGTGTGTGTAATGTGTGGGCGAGGGCACTACAGGGGCAGACAGCTGAAAGGGAGCAGTGTGTGTAATGTGTGGGCGAGGGCACTACAGGGGCAGACAGCTGAAAGGGAGCAGTGTGTGTAATGTGTGGGCGAGGGCACTACAGGGGCAGACAGCTGAAAGGGAGCAAAGTGTGTAATGTGTGGGCGAGGGCACTACATGGGCAGACAGATGAAAGGGAGCAGTGTGTGTAATGTGTGGGCGAAGGCACTACAGGGGCAGACAGCTGAAAGGGAGCAAAGTGTGTAATGTGTGGGCGAGGGCACTACATGGGCAGACAGATGAAAGGGAGCAGAGTGTGTAATGTGTGGGCGAGGGCACTACATGGGCAGACAGATGAAAGGGAGCAGAGTGTGTAATGTGTGGGCAAGGGCACTACACGGGCAGACAGCTGAAAGGGAGCAGTGTGTGTAATGTGTGGGCGAGGGCACTACAGGGGCAGACAGCTGAAAGGGAGCAAAGTGTGTAATGTGTGGGCGAGGGCACTACATGGGCAGACAGATGAAAGGGAGCAGTGTGTGTAATGTGTGGGCAAGGGCACTACACGGGCAGACAGCTGAAAGGGAGCAGTGTGTGTAATGTGTGGGCGAGGGCACTACACGGGCAGACAGCTGAAAGGGAGCAAAGTGTGTAATGTGTGGGCGAGGGCACTACATGGGCAGACAGATGAAAGGGAGCAGAGTGTGTAATGTGTGGGCGAGGGCACTACATGGGCAGACAGATGAAAGGGAGCAGTGTGTGTAATGTGTGGGCAAGGGCACTACAGGGGCAGACAGCTGAAAGGGAGCAAAGTGTGTAATGTGTGGGCGAGGGCACTACATGGGCAGACAGATGAAAGGGAGCAGTGTGTGTAATGTGTGGGCGAGGGGCACTACATGGGCAGACAGATGAAAGGGAGCAGTGTGTGTAATGTGTGGGCGAGGGCACTACAGGGGCAGACAGATGAAAGGGAGCAGAGTGTGTAATGTGTGGGCGAGGGCACTACAGGGGCAGACAGCTGAAAGGGAGCAGTGTGTGTAATGTGTGGGCGAGGGCACTACAGGGGCAGACAGCTGAAAGGGAGCAAAGTGTGTAATGTGTGGGCGAGGGCACTACATGGGCAGACAGATGAAAGGGAGCAGAGTGTGTAATGTGTGGGCGAGGGCACTACAGGGGCAGACAGCTGAAAGGGAGCAGTGTGTGTAATGTGTGGGCGAGGGCACTACATGGGCAGACAGATGAAAGGGAGCAAAGTGTGTAATGTGTGGGCGAGGGCACTACATGGGCAGACAGATGAAAGGGAGCAGAGTGTGTAATGTGTGGGCGAGGGCACTACACGGGCAGACAGATGAAAGGGAGCAGTGTGTGTAATGTGTGGGCAAGGGCACTACATGGGCAGACAGATGAAAGGGAGCAGAGTGTGTAATGTGCGGGTGAGGGCACTACAGGGGCAGACAGATGAAAGGGAGCAGAGTGTGTAATGTGTGGGCAAGGGCACTACATGGGCAGACAGATGAAAGGGAGCAGTGTGTGTAATGTGTGGGCAAGGGCACTACACGGGCAGACAGCTGAAAGGGAGCAGTGTGTGTAATGTGTGGGCGAGGGCACTACAGGGGCAGACAGCTGAAAGGGAGCAGTGTGTGTAATGTGTGGGCGAGGGCACTACACGGGCAGACAGATGAAAGGGAGCAGTGTGTGTAATGTGTGGGCGAGGGCACTACAGGGGCAGACAGCTGAAAGGGAGCAAAGTGTGTAATGTGTGGGCGAGGGCACTACAGGGGCAGACAGATGAAAGGGAGCAGAGTGTGTAATGTGTGGGCAAGGGCACTACATGGGCAGACAGATGAAAGGGAGCAGTGTGTGTAATGTGTGGGCGAGGGCACTACACGGGCAGACAGATGAAAGGGAGCAGTGTGTGTAATGTGTGGGCGAGGGCACTACACGGGCAGACAGATGAAAGGGAGCAGTGTGTGTAATGTGTGGGCGAGGGCACTACACGGGCAGACAGATGAAAGGGAGCAGTGTGTGTAATGTGTGGGCAAGGGCACTACACGGGCAGACAGCTGAAAGGGAGCAGTGTGTGTAATGTGTGGGCGAGGGCACTACAGGGGCAGACAGCTGAAAGGGAGCAAAGTGTGTAATGTGTGGGCGAGGGCACTACATGGGCAGACAGATGAAAGGGAGCAGAGTGTGTAATCAATACACAACCTCAGGTAAGTGGCCTCACACACACACATTACTCACACAGTGATCACTATGGAAGGAAGGTAGACTCCCCGATGGTGTCTTCTGATCATCAGGAGGTGTATGGATCGGTCTCAGTGTTCCATGATTGTTGGTTACCTTATGGCTGTACTGAGTGTTACAGACTGTACACATAGGGTTGTCCCCATATGCAGAAGTTTTGAGTATAGCCTCAGATCAATTTGATTAAATCACAATAAAATGTACCATCATCCAAAATGTATTAGGAAAAGAGGGTGAGAGCAGGGATAGTGCGGTAGCGGCTGCTAGTACCTCCAAACAACATCAGCTATCACCCAGACAAGGGCGTATCAATGGACTTTCTCGGTACTGAGAACATGAATCAATGTAATAAAAAATTCATTTATTTTACATAAAAACACACAGAGCTAGGACCAACAACCTCGCTTAAGATACATCAATAGATATTACAAACGGAGGAGTGTGGGGTATGTGGGATTGTGAGGTGGGGTCCTAGAAGAACCTCTACCGGTTTCGCAGGTGACCGCTTCTTCAGGAGGTGGTCCCCACCTCTTGGCCTTTGATGATGTTGCACGTCCCGCATTGGACCGGTGTTCTGTCTATCCTAGGCGGCAGGGGCCAAGGAGGTGTGGCTATGTGATGTGAGCCCCGGGAACACTGGAAGATCTAATGAAAGCCATTACAGTGGGCAATCCTGCTCTCTGCTGACAGCTTGCATCTTCCTCTGGCTGGGAGACTGTGCCAGCAGTGATCACCCCCACTCTGAGGCAGCCCCACGCTTGCCAACAGCCATTTTCCACTCACAAAATGCATGTGGAAAATTTGAGGGCTGCTCATCCTCACCGGGCCCCATAGCGCTATGGGTCACTATGGTGGTAGTTCCGCCCCTGCCTCTCACCACTGCCCCATTCAGCTCCAATTCCACAGCGGACCGACTTTGTATGAAAAGAACCCAAGAAGAAACAAAAAAACGCGCTATTGTCCCCCCCACCCCCTCCAGAACTACAGGCAGCAGCTGGCGTGCGATACACAATGTGAAAATACAAGAAAAAAAGCCGTGCCAAAATTAAAAAGTTTAAATAGCAAATTCTAAAACTGTGATGACCAAGATTCATAAAGCAATAATGTTCAATAAGTGTCCATATAGGGGTAGATTGGTCCCAGGCAGGAACCTCCTACCATCCACACCACCAAGTGATGTAAATGCAAAAGGTGCACCCTCCACCAGATAATTAAGCAGCTTACCAGAAGGCACGAGGAACGTGACATAACGCCGTAGGGAAAAGCCGCGCTCACGCTATACCCGCATCCACCGGAGCACACTGGTATACAGGCGTCGGTACGATCGCTTCATCTCCTATTGTTGGTTTTATTTTTGGTTTTTACAGGCGGCGGCACGATCGCCCTGTTCCGCATTTTATTTTATATTTTTTGCATTTTAATTCAGGATTTTCAGTCCCATCCCCATTTTACCTGTCAATGCTGGATTGTATTTTATGGACTGTATTGCATTCAATAAACCCACGTTGGTTAACATACTTCACTATTGGAGATTCTCTCTCTTTTTTCACATCCATCATCCATGACATTTTTTTCTGGGATGGTCGAGCTGGAACCAATAAGCGGTTCCCGGATACAACAGTAGACACCCATCTGGAACAGTGAGACCTCCACACCTGGATCTAACTATATGCCTTTATATAGCACCCTAAAGGTAAGGGAACTACATTACCTGTTGGGGATATCCAGTTCAATTTAAACACCGTGGGAGAAGTCATCTACCTCATCATCACCCAGCCCGCCAGCTGTTGCTGATCTGACCTGGCCTGGTGTAACTGATTGATATCCAGCACCCCCCACCACCCCCAAGGGAACTCACCACTATTTATCTTTGGTCACTTATTCTTTGGACACACGGAACTCTATTCATGATCACGACTATTATTGTTTCCTCACTGTCACTTGCATCAAGCACCATTCAGTTTTGTCTCTACTCCACTATTGAGTGTTTGCATCTGTTTTGGCATTTGTTTTGCATTTATTTATTTTTGCAATTGTTTTTGCTTATTGTGTGTCATACACTATTCACTATGGTATTTTTGTAGGATTGATGCATCACTTTTTGGTAGCGCTCATCACCCATTATACCTTTATCATTTCGTGATTGTGAACACATAGATTGAGCTGCCCCATTTTGAGGTTGCCATCCACCCTTCCACACACAGTTTACTCACAGTAGCGCATTAGACTTTTCTTCACACAAGGACTGGGTAATGTGTTGGGATCTACACTGGCAAGGACTGGGTAATGTGTTGGGATCTACACTGGCAAGGACTGGGTAATGTGTTGGGATCTATACTGGTATGGACTGGGTAATGTGTTGGGATCTATACAGGTATGGACTGGGTAATGTGTTGGGATCTATACTGATATGGATGGATAATGTGTTGGGATCTATACTGGTATGGGCTGGGTAATGTGTTGGGATCTACACTGGTATGGATTGGGTAATGTGTTGGGATCTACACTGGGATTGACTGGGTAATGTGTTGGGATCTATACTGGTATGGACTGGGTAATGTGTTGGGATCTACACTGGGATTGACTGGGTAATGTGTTGGGATCTATACTGGTATGGACTGGGTAATGTGTTGGGATCTACACTGGCAAGGACTGGGTAATGTGTTGGGATCTACACTGGTATGGACTGGGTAATGTGTTAGGATCTATACTGGTATGGACTGGGTAATGTGTTGGGATCTATACTGGTATGGACTGGGTAATGTGTTGGGATCTATACTGGTATGGACTGGGTAATGTGTTGGGATCTACACTGGTATGGACTGGGTAATGTGTTGGGATCTATACTGGTATGGGCTGGGTAATGTGTTGGGATCTATACTGGTATGGGCTGGGTAATGTGTTGGGATCTACACTGGTATGGATTGGGTAATGTGTTGGGATCTACACTGGGATTGACTGGGTAATGTGTTGGGATCTATACTGGTATGGACTGGGTAATGTGTTGGGATCTACACTGGTATGGACTGGGTAATGTGTTGGGATCTATACAGGTATGGACTGGGTAATGTGTTGGGATCTATACTGGTATGGACTGGGTAATGTGTTGGGGATCTATACTGGTATGGACTGGGAAATGTGTTGGGGATCTATACTGGTATGGACTGGGAAATGTGTTGAGATCTATACTGGTATGGGCTGGGTAATGTGTTAGGAATGAAAGGATGGCACATCATTTGATGGAAATGAAAATTATCCACCTACGGGGGGCTGAATTTAAAGACACTTCCCGAAAATCAAAGTAAAAAAAAATTATGCAGCAAGCTAGTGCATTTTGCTGAAATTTCATTCCAACTCAGAATGGTCCTCAGAAGTTTGTATGCCCCCCCAAGTGCGTGTGTGTATGCCTGACAACATCAGGGCATGCTCCTCATGAGACGACGGATGGTGTCCTGGGGTATTTCCTCACAGATCTGGACCAGAGCATCACTGAGCTCCTGAACAGACTGAGATGCAACCTGACGGCACCAGAAGGACAGAAACATAATGTCCCAGAGGTGTTCCTTTGGATTTAGGTCAGGTGAGCGTGGGGACCATTCAACGGTATCAATTTCTTCATCCCCCAGGAACTGGCTGTATGCTCTCACCACATGAGGCCGGGCATTGTCGTGCACCTTCAGGAGTAACTCAGGACCCACTGCACCAGCGTAGGGTCTGACAATGGGTCCAAGGATTTCATCCCGATACCCAATGGCAGTCAGGGTGCCATTGTGTAGTCTGTAGAGGTCTGTGCCTCCCTCCATGGATATGCCTCCCCGGACCATCACTGACCCACCACCAAACCGGTCATGCGGAACGATGTAACATGCAGCATAAACTTCTCAGCGGCTTCTCCAGACCCGTTCACGTCTGTCACTTATGCTCAGGGTGAACCTGCTCTCATCTGTGAAAAGCATGGGGCACCAGTGGCGGATCTGCCAGTTCTGGTGTTCAATGGAAAGTGCTAATCGAGCTCCACAGTGTCCAGCAGTGAGCACAGAGCACACTAGAGGACGTCGGTCCCTCGGGCCAACCCAATGAAGTCTGTTTCTGATTGTTTGGTCAGAGACATTCACACCAGTAGCCTGCTGGAGGTAATTTTGTAGGTCTCTGGCAGTGCTCATCCTGTTCCTCCTTGCACAAAGGAGCAGAGAGCGGTCCTGCTGATGGGTTAAGGACCTTCTACGGCTCTGTCCAGCTCTCCTAGAGTAACTGCCTGTCTCCTGGAATCTCCTCCATGCTCCTAAACTGTGCTGGGAGACACGGCAAACCTTCTGGCAAGGACGCGTATTGATGTGCCATCCTGGAGGAGTTGGACTGCCTGTGCAACCTTTACAGGGTCCAAGTATCGCCTTGGGCTAGCAGTAGTGACACTGACCCTAGCCAAATGCAAAACTAGTGAAAAATTGTTGGAGTAGGGGGAAACCTCCATCTAAAAAACCCTTCCTGTTTTGGAGGTCGTCTCATTGTTGCCCAGCAAGTGCACCTGTTCATTTCAATTAACAGCAAAGCAGTTTAAATTGATTATCAACCCCCACTGTATACACCCCTCCCCCTCTGTATACACCCCTCCCCCTCTGTATACACCCCTCCCCCTCTGTATACACCCCTCCCCCTCTGCTACTTAACTGACCAGATCAACATCCCAGGAGTTCTGATTCAAAAGTGTTCCTTTAATATTTTTGTGCAGTGTACATTGTAATAGGTGTATATTGATTGGTTTATGCGAAAGGTATAGCGTCTACAAAATAGGGGATAGATTTATTGAAATGTTATTCTTTTCACTAGTATCGGGACTCCGACATTGCAGCGGACAGATCGACCAGTGACATTTATACAGCGATCAGAGCTAAGAATAGCCACTGATTACTGTATACATGTCACTGGCAGGAAAGGGGTTAAACATTAGGGGGCAATCAAGGGGTTGAGTGTGTCCCCTCAGTGTGTTATAACTGTGTGGGGGATGGGCTACCAGGGGCATGACAGAGATCACTGTTTGTGATCACTGGGGACAGAAGATCTCTGTCATGTCATCTGTCAGAATGGGGATCCACCTTGTTTACAAAGGCAGTTCCTTGTTCTGCCTCTGTAATAGGCGATTGCGAGCCACCGGCAAACATCAAGTTCGCTCAAACCCTGGGCACGCTCCCGCAGCCTGCGACTGCCGCCATAGCTGCTGTGGTAATTTGCGCAGGAGAGCCGACCCGCCGCCAGCAAGAGGATAAAGTCAGCTGCAGCATTCTCATGACTCTCAGACTGGACTGATCCTGAAGACCTCCATCATCAATATAGTATTAGAAGTATGTAATGTACAACATAGAGTGTATAGTGCAGGGGTCAGGAGTATGTAATGTACAATATAAATTATACAGTGTAAGGGTCAGGACTCATAATATTGGTATTCAGTAATCAGTGGAAGATTAAATGTTTCCTGGAGACAAGTTGCAGAGATCCCACACCGCTGCCTCCCATCTCCTGAGACTGCACTCAGTGACTTGGGTCTGAGACTATACAGACATATCCCTCCACCCGGCACAGCCAGCAAATAACAGAGCAAGTAATCCTGGAGAATTGTTCCCTCAGAGATCTTGCCATACCTGGGTATGGGGAAGAAGACCCAAATCACATACCCCAGGTGCCTAGATCTAGTGACATCTATGGTGAAAATTAAAGTTTTATTACCAGCTGAACCCCAAAATCTCCATAAATCCAGTCTAGAGACATGAACTGTGTCTGCAGCACAGAGAAGGAAGATTATCCGAGAGAAATACAGGAATACAGGATGGGGAACACAGCTCAGGAAAGTGACCAGGGGATTACAGGCTGATATCACCCAGTCCCCGCCCTACTCTGGACCAATCAGTGAGCAGTATGGGTGGAGGAATGGATTTAGTGTTAATGACCCACCTGTGCTGATCTCTGTAGGAGTGTCCTCCTCTATAAATGTCCCCGTTATTCCATCCTCCTCCATAGACTGCTGATCATCCCTCACATACCTCTCTTCTTCTTCTGATTTCACCTCAAATTCTATATCGATTGGATCTCCACTCTAAACCAAGAGAATGAGAGAGAATATCATCTGTAAGATATAAGCTTTATTATTGTGACATCACATCTATAAAATCCACACATCCCCCCACAAGTCCATGTCTAGATGTTCCATCCAACCAACCTTTAAATAAGGAGGGATGGTGTGACCTTCCTGTGTGGAATCCCGGGAATACAGAGGGCGGGGACATCTCTCTGGGGGGTCTCTATAGCTGGATGACTCCACCATGGTGTCCTGGGACAGATCTTTGTGTTCTTTTGGAAATTCTGACTCCTCCCTCACCCCATCCTCGTCATCCTCCTCTTTTATCTCTTCTTTAATATTGACCAGTGTGGAATACAGAGGACGGGGACATCTCTCTGGTGGGTTCCCATTACTGGATCCATCTGTAGGAAACACACACACAGACTGAATCCAATGTGTCTATGTGTTTATCAGATGATGGGGGATCTAGGTGGAGCCTCCGTACTGCTCTCTCCTTTACAATAAAGTCTCCTCTTACCCGGTGATGTGAGGGGCGGCTGATTGTCCATCATGACGTCCTTGTAGAGATCCTTGTGTCCTTCTAAATACTCCCACTCCTCCATGGAGAAATAGACAGTGACATCCTGACACCTTATAGGAACCTGACACACACAATGATACAGTCACCATCCAGACACACCCCTTGTCTGTTACTGGATAATGTCCCAGAATCCTCCTCACCTCTCCTGTCAGCAGCTCCATCATCTTCTTGGTGACTTCTAGAATCTTCTCCATGTTGTGTCTCTCGGGTTTTAGGGAGTCACATGGAGGCACTGTGATGGTCATGTGATCACCTGACTTCACAAGAGGAAATCTCTGTATTGGGGGGAACACATAGTGAATGATGTCATGTGTTGATTAATAGAGAGAGAATCCTCCCTCCCTCACCTCTCCGGTCAGGTCTGTGTATTATTAATAGAGATAAGAGTGATGTCATGTGACCTCCCAGAATCCTCCTCACCTCTCCCGGTCAGGTCTGTAGTATTAATAGAGATAATGATGTCATGTGGTCAGATCTAGAGATAAGATGATGTCATGTGACACCTCCCAGAATCCTCCCTCACCTCTCCGTCCGGTCAGGTCTGTATTATTAATAGAGATAAGAGTGATGTCATGTGACTCCCAGAATCTCTCTCACCTACTCACGAGTCAGGTCATGTGGTGTCATTCTTATATGAGATAAGAGTGATGTCATGGTGACCTCCCCAGTCAACTCCTTCATCACATACTGACGGTCAGGTCCGTGTAGTATTATTAATAGAGATAAGGAGTGATGTCATGTGACCTCCCAGAATCCCCCTCACCTCTCCGGTCAGGTCTGTATTTTTTAATAGAGGATAAGTGTGATGTCATGTGGGACCCTCCCAGAATCCCCTCACCTCTCCGGTCAGGTGCTGTGTATTATTAATAGACGCATAGAGTGATGTCATGTGACCCTCAGAATCCCCCTCACCTCTCCGGTCAGGTCTGTATTATTAATAGAGATAAGAGTGATGTCATGTGACCTCCCAGAACCCCCTCACCTCTCCGGTCAGGTCTGTGTATTATTAATAGAGATAAGAGTGATGTCATGTGACTTCCCAGAATCCTCCTCACCTCTCCGGTCAGGTCTGTATTATTAATAGAGATAAGAGTGATGTCATGTGACCTCCCAAAATTCATCTCACCTCTACGGTCAGGTCTGTATTTTTAATAGAGATAAGAGTGATGTCATGTGACCTCCCAGAATCCCCCTCACCTCTCCGGTCAGGTCTGTATTATTAATAGAGATAAGAGTGATGTCATGTGACCTCCCAGAATCCTCCTCACCTCTCCGGTCAGGTCTGTATTATTAATAGAGATAAGAGTGATGTCATGTGACCTCCCAGAATCCCCCTCACCTCTCCGGTCAGGTCTGTGTATTATTAATAGAGATGAGAGTGATGTCATGTGACCTCCCAGAATCCCCCCCACCTCTCCGGTCAGGTCTGTATTATTAATAGAGATAAGAGTGATGTCATGTGACCTCCCAGAATCCTCCTCACCTCTCCGGTCAGGTCTGTATTATTAATAGAGATAAGAGTGATGTCATGTGACCTCCCAGAATCCTCCTCACCTCTCCGGTCAGCAGGTAGATGATCTCCAGGGTGAGGTTTAGTATCTTCTCAGTCATGTGACTCCGGTCCTTCTCCATCCTCATTGGTGCCGTCATTTGATCTATACAGGTCTCCTTGTAGACGGATAACTTTGGGAAATGAAAGTAAGAATTATTTGGATGGTATTGGTCACACAATAATAGGATGTGGATGTGAGGGGGGGGGGGGGGGGAATAGGAGGGTCTCTGTACATTTAACCACCTCGATACCGGACAATTTTACCCTCCTCCTGCCTAGGCCAATTTGTAGCTTTCAGCGCATTCACACCTTGAATGATAATTACTCAGTCATATAACACTGAACCCAAATGAATTTTTTTTCAGACAGATAGAGCTTTCTTTGGTGGTATTTAGTCCCCACTAGGTTTTTAGATATATAAATAAAAAAATACAGAAATTTTGAAAAAACAATGTTCCTGTTATAACATTTTGCAAATAAATAATTCTCTTCCTGAATTTAAACCAAACTGTATTCTGATACATTTCTGTGGTAAAAATGACCCAAATCAGTGTATATTATTTATTCTGTAGGAATAGAGACTACAAACTATGGGATATATGTGAAAAGTGATCAGTCCTGATGTACTGACTATCTCATTTCTCAAAGCCCTAAAAATGCCAGGACAGTGTAAATATCCCTCAAAGTGACCCCCTTTTGAATGTTGACAGTCCAAGGTGTTTAATAAGAAGAGACATGGTGAGTTTTTGAAGCTGTAATTTGTTAGGAAATTATATATTTTTTTTAAATTGTGAGAAGCAGATTATTTCTCACACACATAGCATAGGCATACTAAGAAATACACCCCAAAAAACACATACTGCTATTCCTCCCAAATATGAGGGCATCACATGTGGAACTTTTTTACATCCTAGATGCAAAGCAAGACCCAAAATCCAAGGAGCACCTTTTGGTCCTTAAAGTAGAGTTCCACCCTGAAAAAAAGTTTG